>LGTU01000158.1:0-49622 GCA_001314425.1 Phytophthora pluvialis
TACGACACCCAGCTGTCCTGATTTATGTCTGTTCTTCAACCACTCGAAGCCCACCTGCTTCCCGATTCACCATCTCCTCAGATCGTGCCCAATCGCGATCGATCGGCCTCGATCTGCCGGAACCTGTATGCCGATCTGCGAACTCCGATCACCTGAACCTGTATGTTGATCTGCAAGCCCCGATCGACCAAAATTGTATGTCGATCTGTCAGAAAGCGTATGTAGATCCCGATCGGAAACCGTTCGCGATCTGTCGTAAGTCGATCGGGATCGGAAGCCGTTCGCGATCTGCCGTAAGTCGATCCCGATCGAGATCCGATCGCGATCGCTCGCAACCCGCAGATCTTGATCGAGGGCTGGTCGTGGTCGTTCGTGATCCGTCGGCGGTTGGCAGGGCTTGGTCTTTACTCCCATCAGCGCGTGTGAGCACCGGGCCTCCGCTCCATTCGGGCGGGTCCCGTTTCCACTTGCGTAGGCTTGTACGTCCCCTGACGTCGTCAGATTATAACAGATCACCGCCAGATCGCCCATCATCCACACCGTTCCTTCGATATCCCATGTTCCATATTCTTGCTCGGCCTCGATCTGATTATCCTGGTGCCGTTTTTCCTTCCAGCCTCCGGCTTGGGTTGAACGTCCTCCGATCGCGCGACAGGCGCCGCCTTTCTCATCGATCGGATCCTTTCTCGAACGATCGGAGATTCTTACTCCACAAAAGGATATAACTCTACCAACTGCCTATGACAAAAGTTTAGCAACGTTCTTCTCGGGATTGAAGCGTATGGTCCGAATTGGCCGTCGGAACAACGCTTCGCCTAGCTAGGCAAGCGCAGCAGAAACGCTCGCACGCTGCAGCATCACGATCGTGTAAAACCGCGATTCATTAGCCAATAGTAGACAAGCCTGTAATGTTGGCCAGACCTCCTACGTTTTTCCTAGAGCACCCATGATATATGTAGCCATGTAGAATGTGATACGATCACTTTTGGGAGGGTAACCGTGTTACCCAAATGTAACCCCGTTACACACGGCGCTCTTGCCACGCTGCCGTTGCCTACTGTGTCCGCCGAGGTCTGCCCGGTCATCTCGTCCGTGGAGTCTGCATGGCGATCTTATCTGCCGTGGCCACCGTCCTTGTCCGCCGTCCACCACGTTGATTGTGGGGAGAACAGCCAAAACAAATTGTTGGAGTTTTTGACCAATCACGGCAGTTGTCGGCGGTGTGGTACCCCTTATACTTGGTGAACCTTTGGATGTAAGATAATACCCAGGCCTCTGTATTTTGATATGGCACATACTTTATAGCGCTCAGTAAAAAGCAGTATGAGCGAGCCGCAAGAGTGCGAGGTGCTTCCCCCCACGACGCCAAGCGAGCCGGCGCCAGTAGACGGCGTGGCGGCGGACGACATCACGCCAACGTCGCTGCTCCCGCGTTTGCGCAAGAAAGGCTACAAGTTCTCTTGTAAGCAGACCCCGAGGCGTTGGATGGCGCTCGTCAACCGATTGGGTGCCCAATGATTAATGTTGCTGTTGTGCGTGTTGTGTGCGTAGCCTACGCCCGAGAGGACCATGGGAACGCCCTCTACTGCGTCGCGTTCTGTGACGTCCTGCCCATCTACGAGCGCATGTTTGCAGTGGCAGGGGGCAACCGCGTACGAACCAAACGGGCGATGACTCTTCATGCACTGGTGATTAACCTGCTATTGCTATTGTGTGTGTGTCCTTTGTGCAGTTGACGGTGTACGAGTGCCTCGAGAACGGCGGGCTGGATGTGATCCAGGTGTATTGTGACGGCGACCAGGAGGAGCAATACTTCACGGCGGCGTGGACCGTCGACGTGCTCACCGGCTCGCCGCTGCTGGCGGCTGCGGGTTTCCGCGGCCACATCAAGGTGATCAACTGCATCACGCAATCGGTGCTGATCGTGCTGTCGGGACACGGCAACTCGGTGAACGAGCTCAAGTTCCACCCGGTCGACCCGAGCCTGCTGTTCTCGGCTGGCAAGGACGAGTCCATTCGTCTGTGGAACTCGCTCACGGGCGTGTGCGTGGCGATTTTTGCGGGTCATGTGGGTCACCGTGATGACGTGTTGAGCCTGGACGTCCACCTGAAGGGCTCGTGCTTTGTATCAGCGGGCATGGACAACACGGTCAAGGTATGGGACCTGGAGGACGAGGTCGTCCAGACGGCCATCAAGAAGTCATACACAGAGCCGCGCCCGACGGACCGCCCGTTCGACACTAAGTTCATCCAGTTCCCAGCGTTCTGCACCAGCAAGGTGCACGCAGACTACGTGGACTGCGTGCGTATGGTGGGCGACTTGATCCTGTCCAAGTCGACTGGCAACAAGGTGATCTTCTGGAAGCCGAACCCGTCGCGAGGCAAGGACGCCGTGACGGTGCTGCGCGAGTACCATTACAAGGACGCGGACCTGTGGTTCATGAAGTTTGGGCTGGACTCGCAGCTGGAGGTGATGGCCGTGGGCAACAAGAAGGGCGTCGTGAGCGTCTTCGACCTGGACGCCGAGCAGGAGCGCTCGGTCTGCAAGCTGACGCACAACAGCTGCAAGAGCACGGTGCGCCAAGTGTGTTTCAGCAAGAGCGGCCGCACCATCATCACCTGCTCGGACGACGCGACAGTCTGGCGCTGGGACCTGCACTAAAAACGTATGTAGCCCAGCCAAAGTAGAACAACATGCTCCGCCGTTGTTGCTATTTGACAGAAGTATTATATTTGCTTCCTGGCAATTCAAATTTGGGAGCGGGGACTGTACCGTATCAACCCGTTTATTTCCAATACAAACCCTCCGTTTAAAAATTCAAACGACAATGGGCACGAAGCGCAGGAAGGGAGGCGAGCAGACCGCGGTGGGCACCAGCGGCGTCTCGATCCTCTCGTACGCGGCGACGGAGCGCCCGCCGCCTGCGAAGGTCCCGAGGACTGCGCCGCCGACCAGCGCGCGCCGCTTCGGCTTTAAGGGGCCGTCGCTCTCGCAGCTCCCGACAGCGACGACGCTCCAGCCCAAGCGGCCGAGCGATCTGCACTCGACGCTTGGGGAGCCGCTGGCTGGGGGCAGAGCGCCGGAAGACGCCGTAGTGGCGAGCGTAGCGCCCATCGACCTGGACGTCCACGTGCAGGAGACGTTCAAGGAGAGCTTCGGCCAGGAGACGGTGGCCACGCTCGAGCAGCTGCTGGCGTTCAGGCACAAGACCAACAAGTTCGCGGTCAAGGCGCGGAAGGAGGAGCAGATCAACTACATCAAGCAGCTCAAGGCCGGCGTGCGCGATGTTGTGGCGAAGGTACAGCCAGGCGAGGACTGAGAGAGAGAGAGAGAGAAGGGCTATTCCCTGACGATAGTGTCTTGTTGTGTGTGGTTTTGGCAGGTTCAAGAGTTCCGCAAACTCTCTGCGACGATGGACGATAAGCTCATGGCGGAGAAGGCGACGCTGGAGCGGAGGCTGGCTGTGCTGCAGCAGGCGGCGAGGAGCAAGGACCAGTCGGAAGCGGAATTGAAGCAACTGCGAGACCAACATGGCATCATGCAGAAAAGCGTCGTGCGAATCCGCGCGTCGGAGCAGGAGGTTGTACGCAGCAACGCAGTGCTTCGGGACAATGCGGCGAAGCTCGAGATCCATCTTGAAGAGGCCCAGAAGGCGAATGAGCAGTTGACATTGGATTTGAAAGCCCATGAGGCACGCATGGAGGATGAGTCTCGCCGCTTTGAGGAAAAGAAGCATGAGCTGGAGCACTTTTATGAAAAGAAGGGTCAGGATGAGGACAAGCGCAAGCAGGCCGCGTTGGAAAAGTCACAGGAACAGCTTAGCAAGACTCGACAAGAGCTTGCTTCGGTTCACAAAGAGCTAGACAATTATAAGGATAAGGCAATCGAGGCTGCAAACAGCCTTAACGACGAGCGTGAACGGCGCACCAAGTCTGAGATGGAGAAGTGCACTCTTGAAGCGAAGAACCAGTCTTTGGATGCTCGTGCAAGCAGCGCGGCGATCGAGGTGGCAGAGCTGAAGGAAAGGCTTCAGCACAAGGATGACGAGGTGTCCAATCTCGTGAAGAGTTTGACTGAAATTCAAAAGTTTAACGCTTCTGCGAGCACGAAGGTTGAAGCTGACAAGAAGGAGCTCGCTGACAAGGTGGAGCGACTTCAAACTACCATTCGCAATCTCGAGCGGCAGGAGTCATCAAGCTCAACAACAATGCGCGATCTCCGAAAGCATATAGAGGTATATGAAGATGCTCGGTGTGTGTATGACATGAGTCGCCTTGCTAATTGGAATTCGGTTGATTTTGATGATCTATAGTCAGAAATCAAATCCCGAAAGGGGGCCGAGCAGAGCGAGCAGGACATTCGTGCTCAGATGAAGAAGCTAGAAGGTGAGCTGCAAGAAAACTTGCAAAAGGTGGGTGTAGAGGGAGGCGTTCGCCAAATGCTCGAAGACCAAGTGCGCGAACTCCGGACAGAGCACGTTGCTGTAAATGCTCAGATGGAAGCAGTGAAGGCAGAGATGAAGCGACTTCGGTCTGCTAATGTGGACTCTAAGGAGCAGAATAACAGGCAGATTGGTTCTCTGGAAGAGAGGTTCCAACAAGAAAGAGGCAACTTCAGGAGTCAAATCGACAAGCTGCAGGAGGAAAAGGTTAGCCTGGAAAGCGAGGTGCAGACTTTGCGGACGCGAGCCTCCACAGTTCGTGATGGAGATATTGAGGATCTGTGCGAGGTGAAACGTGAGGCCGACATCCTGCGCCGACGTCTCACGGAGTTGACCAACCAGGGTGCCCAATCGATCGCTCAGAAGGACAGCATGATTTTGGAGCTTCAAACGAAGGTGAAGCAGGGCGACAAGCTGAGGAGGGCAATGCACAACACTATTCAGGTAAGACAACTTCTGTTATGGCCAGGAAGACTTAATCCCCCGAGAAGTCTACATGGTCTAAACTGTTTGTGTTGTTGTTTTCTACCTCATAGGAGCTACGTGGAAATGTTCGGGTATTTGCCAGAACGCGCCCATTCCTGCCCTCGGACCATTGCGATCCTAATACAACGACGCCGGTGATTTCGTGTGACTTCGACGGAGAAAGCTTGAAGCTGCGTCGACCCGGAAAGAACCCCTCAGAGCCGGGTATCTTTGCTTTTACCTTCGACAAGGTGTTCGCTCCGTCCGCTGGTCAAGACGCAGTCTTTGAGCAGGTGTCCGAGTTTGTTCAATCCTCTCTGGATGGATATCATGTTTGCTTGTTTTCCTATGGCCAGACTGGCTCCGGAAAAACACACACGGTAAGTTGTTTGTTAGAGTTTTACTTTGGTCAGCTGTAGGTAGCTGTAGCTGACGTTGACTATATAGATGCAAGGAAGCGGCAACGGTCAGATGCGTGGAATCATCCCAAGGGCGATCGAGATGATTCTCCAAGAGTGTGAAACGTTGAAACATCAAGGATGGAACTACGTCGCGAAAGTTACCTTCCTGGAAATCTACAACGAAACATTGAAAGACCTGCTTGCCGGGAAGCAAAACGGCGACGAGAAACTCAGCATCAAGAAAGATGCGAAAGGAGGCGTATACGTGCCAGGGCTGACCATGGCGGACGTTACCACCACACATCAAGTCGAAGTCCTTATGGAGCGAGCAAGCAGAGCGCGCAGCGTGGCCTGCACAGAGATGAACGCGCAGTCGTCGCGGTCTCACAGCGTATTCACACTGCATCTGCAAGGAGTCAACGACAAGAATGGAGTTATGCTGAATGGCCAGCTGAATCTGGTGGACTTGGCTGGTAGTGAACGTGCTTCGCGGTCAAATGTTTCCGGTGACCGTTTGAAGGAGACACAAGCCATCAACAAGAGTCTCAGCTGCCTGGCCGATGTCTTCAACGCGATTGGAAACAAGGCTTCCCACGTAAGTCTCCCTGCTGGTGGCTTCTTTTTGGTCTACATGTAGTTGTAGCGGCTCACACACCAACTGCTTGACTTCCGTGCTCCTTGTAGATCCCGTTCCGCAATTCCAAGTTGACATACCTGCTTCAGAGCAGCCTGTCAGGTGATGGCAAGACGCTGATGATGGTGAACTTGTCACCCACACTAGAATCAGCAAGCGAGAGTCTGTGTTCGCTGAGGTTTGCAAAGCAAGTAAATCAGTGCGAACTAGGCAAACCGAAGCGGCAGATCAAGTCCAGGAAGGATCGTCCGTGAACAAAGTGTGGTATGTATATCTCCAGTGGACTGTGTAGGCTAGAGTTTTTATTATGAGAGTCATTGAGCCCTTGCTGTTGGTAGTTGTTGGATCCCATATTTTTATCCGAGTAAATGTGAGGCGTAGGTTTCGCCCATTTCGTGTTTGGCCATGGGGCCCAAGAAGGAGAAAAAGGGGAAGAAGGCGAAGGAGAAGAAAGGTACGCAGCTCTTCGTTCGCTAGGTGTAGTGCTGCCCTTTTGATGCTCAGCAAATGTTTACCAGACGACGGCGCGGAGAATGGAGGAGTGCTAACTGCGGAGGAGCAGGCCAAGCTTTTCCAGTCGGCGAACCGGTCGCTGCAGATGCAGCTTGCAGAGCGGCACGAGATCGCAGTCAAGACGCTCGAGTCCAAGCGCGAGCTGCAAGAGCGAGTGGCCGACTTGCACAAAGACTTTGAACGGGAGCGGAAGGAGACGTTCGGCATCACGCAGGACATGACGCGGCAGTACAAGAGCATGCAGGAGGAACTGCTCAATCGGGTCAACACGCTGGAGAACACCAACACCGAGCTCCGTGACCAGTTAGGTACGCAGCTCTGCTGGAAAAGCTTGGCGCGTTGTATGGAGGAGTGTTAACTGCTAGCTATTGGGACGGTTGCAGAGCTGGCTCGAGTCAAATTCGAGGAGATGAAGCACGACAAGGACCGCCTCGTTGCAGCCAAGAACCTGGAGATCCAGGAGCTCAAGGCCAAGATGGAGGAGATGGCGCAGGAGTTCGGCGACATGCTCAAGGAGACGCTGGACAAGATGCGGGAGCGCATCGAGATCACCAACACGAGCTTCGAGAACGACGGCGGCTCGCTGCCCATGATGAGGAGGCTCGAGGAGTTCAACCTGGGCTCGCCCACCAAGTCCTGAGCAGCAGGAGATCGATCAAACGGTCGTTGAAGCGAGTCTCACTTACTTTTAGTATGCTTAGTACCCCAAATAGAAGACCCTTTAACAGGTGCGTTTCCAAAGCATGGCATAGTCTCCGTCCATGGTTGTGCACACGCCGCCGCCGCCGCCCGAAGCGCGAGGGCGCCAGCCCCACGCGTCTGCAGCCACGTGGACGTCCGCTCCGCGCCTGCGCTGCGTCTTCCTCGCGCTCATTTCGCTGTCCGTCGTGAGCGTCCTCGCCGTGTCGTCTCGGATGGGGGTCGCCCCTCGGCTGCAGTCGCCAGGGGCTATGAAGCGAGCGAGTGCCCTAGACACAAACGCAGCAGCAGCAGGAACAGCAGCAGGAACAGCGAAGACCGACTTCCTCACTACTGACGCACCCGACGACGACGTCGCCATCCCTCGCATCATCCACCAGTCCTGGAAGACCATCTACCGGATCCCCACTCGGTTCCACCCGTGGATGAAGAGCTGGGTGGCCTTCCATCCGACGTGGACCTACGTGTTCTGGACCGACCAAGACAACCTCAGGCTGTTCGAGCAGCTCTACCCGCAGTACCTGCACGTCGCCAAAGCCGTCAAGAAAGTGAGTCTGGCGGACATGGCGCGGTACGCGCTGCTGCATCGCGCCGGAGGTCTGTACGCCGACGCGGACTTCGAGTGCTTGCAGCCGTTCGACGGCCTGCATCGAGACAACAAGTTGTTCCTCAGCTCCGAGCCGCTCGTGCACACGGTACTGCTGGAGAAAGCCACGTCGGCTGCAGTGTGCAACGCTTTGATGGCATCTGCGCCGGGACACCCGTTCTGGCTGCACGTATTGGACAACATCAAGGACAAGTTCGACCGGGAGCGGCTCAAGAGTGACCCGGTGGAGCTCACGGGCCCACGGATGGTGAAGCAGACGTACTTGTCGCCCAAATCGACCTTCAACTCGGCAGACTCGGACGTTGTCGTCTTCCCGTCCGAGTATTTCTACCCCGAGGTCGCGTATTGGAACATTGAGCCGATGCGGACGGCGTGTCGCCACCACCACGACGACGCTGCTAACGAGGCGTGCGAGTGGCTGGAGAGGTTCCCCAAGGGCGAGTTCACCAACAAGACGCACGCGACGCACCACTGGCAGTGCACGTGGTGTCGAGACGCGCAGTTAGACGAGTTCGGCCCTCTCAAGGACATCTTCGAGTCAGCCGCCATGCGGCCAAACATCACGTCGACTGGCATCGAGTTTGTCGCGTTAAAGTGAGCGGGTGGACGGAGTAATACTTAAGTAGTAAATAGGTCTCGCTTCAACTTCGAGACCTGCCTAAAATGTATACAAACGTAGCTTCTCCCATTCGCTAAAATACCGTGTTCTTATAAACGCACCGTTTATAAGAGACACCCTAACTCGTTTTTGAAAAGGCTATTCAAGCTCCAGCCATCATGTCGCCGCCTCCTCGCCGCGGCTCGGGCAAAGGGCGCGGGCGCGGGGGTCGAGGAAGCGACCGCAACGGCAGCGACAAGAAGCGCGAGCGAGGCAGCAGCAGCAGGCGCGGAGGGGGGCGCGGAGGGGGCGCGTCCACTGCCGCATCCTCCCCGTCCACCGCCGCGTGCGCCAGGCCCACGCGCGCCGTGACGACGGTTCTGAAGAAGCTGGTGGTGCGCAACATCCCCCCGACGGCCTCCGAGCAGGAGGCGCGCGAGCTGCTGCAGGCGCACGGCGTGGGCGACGAGTTCGCGTGGCGCTTCGTGCCCGGTCGCAAGCGCAGCAACAACCGCGCGCCGACGCCCGCGCGCCTCTACCTGGACATGAAGAAGGAGCCGGAGAGGGCGCGCAGACTCATCGCGTCGCTGCACGGGCTGCTGTTCTACGCGGACGCCCAGCCGCTGGACGTCGAGTTCGCCCCCTTCCAGAAGATCCCGCGCGAGAAGCAGCGCAAGGACGCCAAGGCCGGGACCATCGACCGCGACCCGGAATACGTCGCCTTCCTGGAGGAGCTGGCCAAGCCCAAAGACGTGAGTGGAGGAGGGGGTTTGCTGTCTGCCTGGGCTCTCGAGAAGCTTGCGGGCTGACGCTTGTGTTGTGTTGCTGTTGTGCAGAAACTACCGAGTGCCGAGGCGGTCGTGGACATGGCGGAGGGCGAGACGGTGGAGAAGCCAGTGGCGGCGTTGGTCAAGTACCTGAACGAGCGCAAAGTGCACAGCCGCGACAAGGGCAAAGTGCGTGACTTCTGCTGCGTTCCTTTGGCGCTGTGCGCGTGATCGTTCTAACGGTTGAGGTGGGCTGCTGCTCTACAGGGAAAATCTGGTGGCAAGTCGCTTGACAAGAATGGGCGCCGGCAAAAGGGGAAGAAGGAGGTGAGTGTGCCTTCTTTTCAACGACGCGATTTGATCGCTAGCTGGAGGCTGATCCTGTTGGCTGTATAGGGATCGAAGCAGAAATCGACGAAAGACAAGTCGAAGTCTTCGAAGGATCGCCAGAAAAAAAGCAATGGCGACGCAGCTAGCGCCCAAGGTACGATTGCAGTTTGAGTCTGTGGCTTTGATATCTAGTACTCAAATGGCTCATTGTGGACTGCTCTCTTAGATCTTAAAAACCGCAAGCAACGCGGAAGGGCATCTTCGAAGAAAGAGTCTTCAAAGACAGAAGCCACCCAGCCTGGAATGCTGCGCATTATGACCCCCAAGTCTGCTGCCGCAGCCAGTGATTCTACCCCCGCCAAGGCAAACGGGACTGCACTATCTGCGGATACTCCGTCGGAACGCGGATCTGAGAAGCGTGCCAAGAAAAATGGTGGTCGTGGACGCAACAACCCCAAAAAAGGTAAAGATGGAGGCGATGGGGGTGACGGTGAAGGTACTAGTAAGGCCGACTCGAAGTCTCACCCACGCCGCAAGGGCGGAAATGGTGGCAAGAAGGAGCCAAACAACAAGGGCGAACGGGTGCGTAGGATGGTGGCTATTATTTTTTTTTTTAATGCTGGGGTTTAATGCTAATGCGTGGCACAACTCTGTAGAAGAAGAAAGTGTTTGCACCGAAGGACGCAAATGTGCAGGGCACGCCTGCCAAGAGTTGATGCTCTATGGTCCGACCCACGCGAGCTGTCCCCTGATATGTGGGGATGGCATGCCAACGGACACAGCAGATATCGCAGCAGCGGAGTGTGAAAAGCAGACAGTTGGAAGGTAGCGGTGAGCAGGCCCCCATGGTATGCACACGCACAAACAGGTGGCAGTGGGCATGTTTGGCGGTCGGGCGTTGGCCATGGCATGGCATACACAAGTGAGCAACGAGCAGACTGACCGAGCTGCCTCCCACAGCTTGCTTGGATGCTCGCAGGATGGTTGGCACGGTTTCATGAACTGCGATCGAGGCACTGCGTCACGCACGCTATTCCGAATGACAATAAATAAGCAGAGCAAGAAGCCAGCGCTCGACAGACGCCAAGCAAGCAGCAGCCCATGGAGTGGTGGAACTATTTTAGGCAGGCAGCAATGCAGCGCCTCGACGAAGGTTGTTCTCTCTTGTGCATCACTTTTGCTCTTGTCTCTATTTGGTCGGTTTGCTGCTGGTGATACGTGAGATGCAGGCGCGAGGGGACCCGGCGATCAAGCTTGTGCTGCTAGGAAATGGTTCCGTTGGCAAATCTAGCCTCATCGCACGCTTCGTGGACGACGGCTTCGCTCGCGTGTACAAGCAGACTATAGGGCTGGACTTCTTTGAGAAGAAGCTGCAGTTGCCGCGCGACCAACGGATCGTGCTCCAGGTGTGGGATATCGGCGGTCAGACAATCAACAGCAAGATGCTCAGCAAGTATCTCTTCGGCGTGCATGTAGCATTGTTGTGCTATGATGTCACGGATGCTCAGTCGTTCAGTGACGTCGAGGACTGGCTGCGAGTGGCGCACGAAAACGGCGGCACGCAGATGAACCTGTACCTCGTAGGCAACAAGACGGACCTTGTCGCCCACCGCGTCATCTCGAACGAGAAACACGAGGCCTTCATTCGGCAGCATGGACTGCTGGGTGGGTTCCTGGTATCCGCGCAGAGTGGTGACAACGTGCTGAAGACCGTGTACCGCATTTCGGCAGCTGCAGCGAACATCCGCGTGTCCGAGTTCGAGCTCTCCTTCTGCGATAAGGTAGTCCGCGCAGTGATACCCGACGCTAGCAACGGGGACCAGGGTGACAAAGAGCCACGCACAGCGATGGCGGACGAGATCGAGGCTGAGGACAGAGCCGACGAGGCGCGCAAGTCTCGGAAGAAGGCGCAACACCGATGCCACATCATGTAAAAATGTGCATAGCGACCCACGCCCCCTGTATTCAATAACTCTTCACAGGAAATCGCACTCGGCCCGGACTATGGCGAGTCGCTCTTGTTCAGTTCCGTTGAGGAAGGCAAGTCGCAGTAATTCATTATTGCGCAGCTTTTGCACAGTCGTCGTGAAGGCGTACAGCCGCGGCACGATCACTTCCGTCCAAATGTCTCGCTCTTGGGCCGCCGAAGACGCAGGAAGACGCAGCGGCGCTACGCCCAACGACACGCGCGATACTTGAATACTAGGGCGGGGGGCAGCGCCGTAGATGCACTGCACCAGGTCGCCATGCTCGACCCCCAGCATTTTCATGTAGACAGCTAATTGGATGTGATCGTAGAGCGGCGGTGGGTTTCGGAAGCCCCGCATTCGGTTTTTGACCTCCACCACTAGAGGCGTCAGTCCCCACTCGTCGTCCGCAGAGATGGTCAACGCATCCGCCACCCCGTCGACCATGCCGCAGATGGAGAAATAGCCATCGGGGGACTCTGCTTCGTCCTCCCCGTCCTCTCCTGCGCCGCCCTCCGTCGTCAAGCCCACAGTCCCAGCAGACTCCGGAGCCCTTCTTGGCGGCCGTCTCTCGAGGATCACCGTGCGCTGGCTCTGCCCAGCCAGCAGCGCGTAGTCGACAGGAGCTTCCTCTGCCTCCTCCCCCACGCTGTCCGCCCCCGATGGGGCTGGGAACGTGAGCAAGTAGAAATGCTCGTTCGTGAGCCGCACCTTGGCCCCGGTCTGCCGCTCGTAGGCCTTAAGCAGTAGCAAATAGCACCTCAGCCAGTCACCCCCAGTAGAGATACAGTATCTATTGGCCTCTCAAACCTCCAGAGCCAGCGACTCGTTGCGAGCGCCGACGCTCGTGTGGATCTTCTCGGCCAGCAGCTTGCGCACCGTCCGCGCCTCGTCGCGTGCGAGTCTCTCGCTCTTCTGGGCCTCCGCCAGCCGCTTGTCCACGCCCGCCAGCAGCCTCTGGGCCGCCTCCACGTGCGCGGGGGCCGCTCGGTCTTCGGTCCAGCGCAGCGCCGCCCGAAGCTGCGAGGCCGCCGCCGCGCCGCTCTTGTGCACGAGCAGCTCCAGCTCCTCGGCCTTGGACACTAGGCGCAGGCGCAGTCGGGCGGCGTCGCGCGCCAGCAGCTGCGCTCGGTTCTGGTACACGCAGTCCAGCAGCTCCTCGGCCACGTCGCCGAAGTCGTGCAGCCCCGTCAGTAGCGCCACCTTGGACGCCGAGAAGCGCAGCACCACCATGGCGGTGTGACGGATTGATACAAAGACAAGATGGCTACAGCTGGTGCAGAGGGAAGATGGCTACATTTGTCAAGTTCAAGTGCTACTAGTACATGTAGCTGCGAGCAGAGCGAAGCCTTCGCCCAGACTCGCTGCGTCAGCGTGCAGCAAGAGCTCAATGCCTTCGAGTGTGCTTGACACTTGAGGTTGTCGTTCTTCTTCTTCTTCTTGTTCCTGTTGCTGCACTTGCTCGCCCTTGTGGTCGAGTTGGGGTGGGAGGACGCGGAGCAGCTCGCACGAGACGGCGTCGGGCGAGTCCCCACGCGCGTAGAGGCAGAACGCACTCTGGAAGCTCACCAGCGTCTGCTGGTGCCTGTGCGCTGCTAGTTCGGACGGAGGGACGGCATCAGCGTCGATCTCGACCTGCTGCGGAAGAAAAAAAACAAGCGAGAAACGCGGGTGTTAGGCACTCGAGCGCCGTCAAAGGAGCAAATGGAGCTGCAACTCAATACCAGCGCCTCGAGAATCTGCAGAGCGCGATCGAACCGCTTCCCAGCTATCATCACGTGGGCCAGCAGCTCCTAAGAGGCCATCAAACGGTTAGGACCGCATTGGGTACCATAGCAGGAACTCAAGCCGGAACTAGGCGAGCCCTACCAAACTCTCACGATACATGACGGCGTTGTGAGCGTCGGCATTGTTGGACGACGAGTTGGTCGCCGCCGCCATCACCACATTCTCCAGGCATTGCGTAGCCTCCTCACGACACCAAAGTAACGCAGGATCCTGAGCAACGAGGCACTGCGCAAGGTGGTGGCGCGTCTCGAGGGTGAGACTTGGATTCGGCAGCAGAGAACGCAGCAGCTCACTGAGAACAGAGTCAAGTCATCGGTCTTTTGCCCCACCAGGTCCCCAGTTGTGCGTACCAGGCTGCAGCAAACTGTCGTTGACCCTTCAGCAGCAGCGCTTGCGTGTACAGCGTGAATGGATCCGCTTCCAGTTCGTCGCAGCGCCGAAAGAACTCGAGCGGGTCTTCCTCGTTGCTGTCATCGCCGTCGCGTGCTGTCGGTGGCGCTGACTGCGGTAGCTCAACCGCATTCTTTTCTACTGGAATCCCGTCCTTGGGAGCAGATAGACCGCCCTGTGGGACATCGGACTGCACCGTGGCAACAGAGCTGGGAGCAGGTGCCGCGACAACTGCCTCTGGACTTGGAGCTGCCCCCTCGGCGGGCGCCCGCTTCTTCCTGGAGATGCGATTGCCCATGGCACGACAAACTCAAGGGTCTTCTTCCAACACGACCGGAATCCTTTGACGAGACGACCGAGACTCATAACAATAGCATTCCTATACACACCTTACTTGCAACGACTTGATCTTACTCCGTCTCAACAGCACTGTCGGTATCGAACTCAACAGCGCTGTCAGTCGTATCCATCCCTAACTCTCCACTCGTCACCGACTCAGCGTCACTTGTTCGCTGCTCCTGCTCTTCGCCATCGTGTTGCAATGCTGCTGCGCCGGTATCCTCATTGGGATGCTCGAGATCGGACAGCTCCAACCTACTCGGAACCTCAGCAAGAGTTTCCAGTCGATCTGGGTCCGGTACAGGCGCAGCCAGGTCTGCAGGTGTCTCAAGCTCCGCCATTTCACCATCGACCACGACAAGCACGCGATCCACAGCATTCAGCAGCATTGCTCTCTGGGCTTGGTCGTGCTGTGGCGACGCTGTAGCGGACGGCAGTAACAGCAGCACGGTCGCGTCACGGAGCTCCTCGTGCACCACACGCTGCAAAATCTCAAGCGTAGCATCATCCAGAGCGAACTGCGGCACCGGCTGCAATTGCAGCTCGTCGTCGGGTGGCAGAACTAGCACAGGAGCTAAAGCAAGTGCCACCACGGACGGCTCGCTCAGCAACGCACGAGCAAGACTCAATAGGAACCGCTTCGTCGGGTGTTCCTGGAGATCAGATACGTCTGCCAATGGCCCATCCAGCGTAGCCACGTTGGCTGCAAGTCCTACCGCACGCAGAGCAGCCCACAGACGTTCGTCCTCGATATCAGCGCCGGTTGGATCGAGCTGCGTTCGCACCGAACCGTCATACAACGCAGCGTTGGGCGCCGCTGCAGACACGCACGCCACACGCGAGCGAAGCGTACGCAGACCCAAAGTGGCAATATCGACACCATCCACTACAATCCGTCCTGCCGTCAGCTCATGCAAGCGCAGCAGCGCGCGACCGACCGACGACACGGAAGATGCAGCGGACGATTCAAGGATGGCCACCTTCTCCCCAGCCTGCAAGCGGAATGACACACCTTTGAGAGCCAAGGGTGGCGCACCACCATCGCCGATCTCGAACATGTCGGTAAGCTCATCAACGATCGCAGCAGCAGGGTCACGAAAACTTACGCCATCAAAGCGTAAGTCACCCTTTGTTGGCCACGACAACGACGGGTTGACTTCATTTGGTGTGAGCGGCGCTGATGCGCGCCTTGCTGCTGCAGTAGAGTAAGCCGCGCTTTCCGTGATCACTTCCACCCCTCGCACAGCAGCCTGAGTTCGAGCCGCAGTCGGCAACACCGGGCTTAACCAAGCCCACACGCGCACGAGCGATTCCAGCGCACCACCATCCACTACTAGCGCTTCGTACAGTCCCAAAGCCAGCACACCAGCACTCAATGTGTATCGCAGCGCCAAGAAGGACGAAGCTGCCACAATCCCCACGATCACAGCGCCGTACAGCTGAACGCGCAATGCAAGCCACTGGTCGATGTGCAGACCGAGATGAGCATCACGAGCGGCAACATCCAAAAGCCAGAAATGGTGGCCTAGCACGCGGTGCACATGCGCTAGCCCAAAGGCCCGCACAATGCGGGCTCCTGCAAGCGTCTCAGCTGCATGAATGCGCGCAGCCTGTCTCGCTGTACGCTCTAAGTGAAGCAGATCACGAGCCGGTCGGAGATACAACCTTGCAGCTTGCACATACATGTAGATCACCGGCGCAAGAAGCACTGCGTAGTAGCGTGTCGCCGCCGCAGCAGTCAACAGCGCTGTCAAAGTGGAAGCTCCGAGGGCTAGTGCAGCACCGACTGCAAGAGGGAGCCTAGTATCCAAGTCAGTGAGATCCTTGTCCGTGTAAGCTCGCTCGAGCTCGCGCCTTCTGGCAAGACTTAGTCTCTTCGATCGGGCTCTACCGCTCCCAGCACCAAATGCATCAAAGAAAACCAAGGGGGCGTGTAGGAACGCAGACGCTAGTGACACGAAGGCCCGGCGTGCCCCCTCAACTGCTGCCATAGCAATGCCCAGCGAATATCCAAGCGCCAGAAGCCCAGCACCCAATGCCAAGGAGGCGTAAATGACTTGATCCGCACCCAAACTGGTCTGACTGCTAGAGCGGACCCAGTAAGCGACCCACAGTTCACTCATCAGCTGCAAGGCTTGCCAGATGAACAGCAGAACGAAAAGGACCAGGGCGACATGAACGCCACCAACAACGTGCGTGTAGGCCCGGATCGACTTGTGCAGCCATTCACCTTCGCTCCACTCAGCCTCTGCTGTTGTTTCACACGAAAAATACTCGCGCAGAGGCCGTTCACTCACCGAGTTGCGAGTCGTGCAGACAATATTTTCCATGGACAACTGCTCAATGTCCACTGACACCTCTGTCGGGAAATACGGCGGCTCATACGTACTCACTACGTCAACACCAGAAGCAGAGTACTGAACCCAGCTATCCTCGGCGGCATCTTCCTGTTCCTCGTCGCTGTCCTCGTCACCCTCTTGCTCCTTGCGCCCCTTGGCTTCATAAATATCCCGGGTGTGCACGAGTCGGCCGCCATCTTCAAAGCGGATGGCATCGTCTACGAACTCTGAATTAATGAACTCCGTGCGCGTCGTAACAACAACGCGTGTCTTGTTGCGCAAAAGCCCCAATAAACAGCGGGAGAAGACCTCCCGCGCTGCAGATCTGGGGTGAAAGCGAGCCAGCGGCTCGTCAAGCAGGTACACATCGGCATCACTGTAGCAAGCACGTGCCAGGCTGACGAGCGCCTGCTGCCCTGGGCTCAATTTCCAATCTTGGATGAGGGTGTGGTCACCGGCCGGCAGCATGGTAAGTGGGTTGACGAGAGCGCAAGCGTCAAGTACTCGCTGATACTTGCGCCGGTCGAATGGTAGGCCGAACAGCACGTTATCACGTACGGACAGTGTTTGTTGCAGCCATGGCTGCTGTGGACAGTAGGCCACAGAGCCACCGACATACACGCGACCAGCACCACCCCCGTCACTTCCATCACGCGCTTGCATTTCACCCAGCAGCGCCGAGAGAAAGGAAGACTTGCCACTGCCAGGGCGTCCGTGAACCACCAACAGCTCGCCAGCGCCCACGGTCACATCCAAGTGCTGAAAGATCACTGGTCCGTTAGTAGCCCAGCCCAAGGTGGCATCTTCAACAGCGACGACGACATCCTGCGGGTCGTACTTGGCTACCAGACCCAGACTATCACGTCGAGCGACGGCGTACGGGTTTAGTTCTTCCTGGTCCATGAAGTGCGACAAATTACGCAGCGATCGCCAAGCAGACCGAGCACCTAGTACGGCCTCGGGCAGAATTCGAAGTGGCGTCTGCATGAGACGCACAAGCGCCAGTGTGGCAAATGCTGACGCCGGGGTGAGTGGATGTGTAGACGAGTGATAGCGCACTGCCAGTGCCGCTGTGGTCACCAACACCGGCGTCGAGAAGTTGAAAGCAGCCTCGGCGGCTCCCCGCACCTGGAAGCGCCATAGAGCTGCCAGCTCGCGTCCGCGGGTAGCATTCACCCGCGCTCTTGCTGCAGGTTCCCACGCATGCAACTTCACAGCAGCCATGGCGTGCACCATCTCGTTCGCAGACTTCTGCCGGTCCTCGCGCGTTCGTCGCAGTCGATCCAGCGAGCGGAACTGCAGCTGGTTCAGCACTTGCGAAGCCACGAGCGCGACGACCGCCGCCCCCACCGTTGCTCCACATGCTGCAGCGCCAATGAACTTCTCGACCAAGGCCAAAATCAAGGCCAGCGTCAACGGCGCCGCCCACAGTTCGTGCAGACACGCAGCGCCCTGCAGCAGGCGCGTCACATCAGCAGCGTAGAGCGCATCGGCGTCTCGAACGGAGGCGTTCGAGAGCCTCAGCGCCTTCTGGAAGACCAGGCTCTGCAGCGCCGCCGTGAGTCGCAGCGTCGACGTCTGCAACTCCGCGCGCACGAACGCCGACAGCAGCGCGCGCAGCAGGCGGGAGAACAGCAGCGCGCCCAGCCAGAAGAGCAGGCTGCGTCTGGTCTCCTTCTCGTCCCGGCCTTCCTGTCCCTGCCCCTGCAGCAGCAGCACGCCCCGGAACAGCACGTAGGGCCCCAGCAGGTCGCAGAGCTGCACGGCGGCGTGCAGGGCGCCGATCCCCGCGAACTTCAGTCCGTGCGACTTGACGAAGGCCAGCGACAAGGAGCCGCTCGCGATCCACGCGCGCTGCAGCGCGTTGGCGCCAGGCTCGGCGCGCGCACGAGGCGGCAGCTCCCAGACGTCCGCCTGCTGCAGGCCGCGCTTGGCGGAGCCTCTCGCTCGTCGCTGCGGCCGGTTGGCGAGCGCGACCGACGGCGTGACCCACTGCAGCAGCAGGCGGCTCGTGAGTGACGCGCACTCGACCGGATGCGCGAACACCTGGGGTGGCGGCGCGCCCGACAGCAGCGGCTGGCGCTCGGCGCGGGCGGCGGACGTCGTCGACAAGATGGAGGCCCGAGCGAACGCGTCGCTGCCGGCGCCTGTGCTCGCGCTGCTGCGGCGCGTCGGCGGCAGCATCCAGGCTTCTTCGGCTTCTTCACTCGATGTATCCTACGTTTTGACTTGGTTTTGAAAACCCACTAACTATAATGGGCCTGAAGGAAGATCGGCCAAAAATACTATATACAGTAGTATACTACGCACGATTTGTATGACTTCGTTTAGAAATGAAATGTCAAGAGCAATGCTGTACAGTATGTACATGTAGCTGCAGTGCGCAAATGCAAAGTGATCACTACTATTTCTCATCAGTCACACCGATGCAGGTTACGTGCGCCCTTCCTGTGTAGAGGGGCCTGTTCGCATACAACATGGTATTTGCAGCTGATCAGAACTCTAGCGTGATCAAAAGCGAATCCAGTCGATCGCAGCTCCGAGCGCTGATCTTTAATTCGGTGCACAATGTGACTAAGTCCGCAAAGTGCAAATATTAAAATACTAGTAATACTGAAAACGGCAATTAATCTCTTTGGGGGGATCGATAGGTCGCGCGTTGCATATTCGCGCAGGCAAGCGAGCACTTTAACGACGACATCGGTGGACTACAGTAGCAGATGAGTCTCTCTTCCGACCTCGGGCTCATGTGGTCGTCACCTGAGGTTGGCGCTGGGGAGATTTGAGCTGGGCCTGCGGGCGGCAAGACGACGGCGCTGGGTTTGCTACTGTACATGTGTACGCCGCCAACGAGAGACGGCCATTAGGACACGGCCCGACAATGTGGCGTCGCGCGACCATCGCAATGAGAACTGGAGGCTCGTCGACGGTCGCCGCCGTCTTGCTTTAAGCAAGTTGCTTATCGCTTTGTACTGGTAATACATGTAGGCTCACTCTCGACGACACGCGCCGCTGTGCGCCACAAGCTCGGGGCTCCGACCTCGGCGCTGGGGATGCACGCGGCCGCCGGCCCATGTGCGGCTCTGCCGTCTCGCGTTGCACTGCCGGTGCGCCAGGAGCGAGGCCAGGATGGGGCGGCAGATGATGCACTGCTGTTTTGTATGGGCCCAATTGGTGTGCACGTGGTGTGGCTCGGTACCCTAAAGTCAGCAACATGTCGAGAAAAGGAGCCGGTCAGTGCATCGCCACAGTAAAAGCAGCACAGTGGCGAGCATGACCTCGGCGCTCGGGGGTCCTGCGCGCGGACGGTTGCAGCGCGGGGTGTTGCTGCAAGTGGCGGCGGCGGCGCTCTCGCTGCACGTCGCCACCGCCTTCAACAGCTCGGAACGGGCCACAGGAACAGTCCCCACCGCTTCAGCCACAGAGACGACGACGACCGACGCGACGACCGCCTTCGCCACGGACGGCGAGGACCGCGAGACGCTGCGGCAGAAGCAACTGGCGACGCTGATGGTCTGCGGCTGGCTGGCGCTGCTGCTGTATGTGGCGCTGTCGCTGGCCGTCGCGTGGCGCGCCTCGCTGCACTTCCTGCACTCGAGCCGCGGCGCCAAGAAGGCCTTCCACGTGACGCTGCTCGTGTCGACGCTGCTGCAGCTGCCCGAGGCCAGCGAGTGGATATGGTACCCGACGTCGCAGAGCTGGGAGGCCATGTACGTGTGCCGCCTCTACTCGCTGCTGCTGCTCAGCTTCTGCAAGTCGTACCTGGCCATCTGCTGGGCCGGCGTCGTGTCGGCAGGACAGCGGCTCGCGCGGCGCCGCATGACCAAGCTCGTCACGGTGCTGAATGCGCTGCTCGTGCTCTGGGGCGTGCTGGTGCCCGTGCTGCTCTCCAGGTACAGCGACGACATCTACGGCCAGTACGGCTTCATGAGCAGCACGCTTCGAGGGGCGCTCACGTATTCAGGCGTGATCGTCGTGCTTGCGTACGGCGTGCTGCTGGGCTACCAGGGCTTCCGCCTGCGCCGCCGCCTGCTGCTCGCGCGCGGCACCGTCCCGGCCGGCAGCGTGGAGAAGTCGCTGAACCAGCTCAGGCTCGCCATCTTC
Source organism: Phytophthora pluvialis (assembly GCA_001314425.1). Lineage (NCBI taxonomy): Eukaryota > Oomycota > Peronosporomycetes > Peronosporales > Peronosporaceae > Phytophthora > Phytophthora pluvialis. The sequence goes on from LGTU01000158.1 coordinate 20,384, forward strand.
ATCTTCATCGTCTCGGACGTGGTGCGCTTGGTGGCGCTGGTGCTCAACGAGTCGGGCGCTCCCATGTCCATGATCGTGTACCTCATTCTCTACAACATTATCCCCAACGTCTTCCCGACGATCTGCATGCTTTACCTCATGAGGAGGCTCACGGGCAGAGGTGGTAGCGACGTGGGCGTGAGCCACATGAAGGGACTCGGCGGCAAGCGGACGCTGTCCAAGTACATGACGGAGCCCGACTCGGACAGCAGCAGCAGAGGAAGCACAGGCAGCGACAGTGCTGGCCGCGCTTACGACGAGAACGCCATTGCCAGGGCGCAGTGGGAGCTGCAGGCCCAGCAGCAGTACCTCCACCAGCAACAGGACCAGATCCGAAGCGCTCGAGAAGCGCAGCAGTCTCCGACGTTCTGCTGGGTCCGCGAGTCCATGGAGCTCCGCTGAGCGAGCCTAGCAACAACATTCCAGCTCCGAGGTAGATAGACAACTTCAAATGGACGTCTTAAGTTATTCACCATCAACACAATCCTATGCTTAGTTGATCACATTGACTGCTACCGGTACACCCCCGCCCCAGCTTGACAGCTGAACCTCTTGAGATCGCAGCAGAGCAAGCTTCTCGCGCAGTCGGCGTTGCTGCATGAGCAGCACACCCAGTTCATTCAGGCGAAAGCCGCAGCGTAGTGCAAGTCGTGGAGGTCCATGCTTTGCCAGTTCCGATTGCTTCGTGCGTCGCAGTGACTCCGGTAGTTCCAACGGCAATTCGTACGTCGCCATTGGTACATCTACTACTCGCAAAGAGGGCCTGAAGCTCGATGAACGGCGCTTTGGGGCAGCAGGTCGAGGCGTCGCTGTATCACCTGCGTCGTATTCGTCGTCAGATGATGACGATGCAGATGAAGGTTTGGGCATTGGCTTGTTCGGCTTCGATTCCGACGCAGCAGCGCCAGGCAACACCGTTGTTGGCTCGGAAACGGTGGGCAACGAGTTGCTGTTCGTGCGCGTGATAACATCTTCAAGCCCAAGCTGCGCACGCCCCAAGACACGGCGTTGCCTCACCGTTGATAACATCGGACCATCGTCGCACACATCAAGGGCTAACACGTCCCCCAGGGCTGTCACCGGCAACTCAAAAGTCTCATGCCACACTGGTGAACGACTTTTCTTGCTCACCGACGTGTTGCCCATTTGTGGCGGCAAAGGTGGCGCGTCACTTCCTTTCTCCGCAGTCTTGGAGCCTTCCAATGATTTCATGCCCATTGAGTCGCCTCGTGAGCTTTCACTGCCAGCTCCAGCATTCCCAGACTGCACGCAAAATTGCACAAAGGAGTGAATGGGCGAGGCGATCGGAAGCAGACTCACTCCTTGCACCTCCACATAGAGCATACCCATGCTTGGCGTGTCACCTTCGCTGCCACGGAGCTCCGCTATCCTCTTTTCCAGTCCTAGCATCTGCATTTGCTGTTGACGCCATTGATCGCGAAGTTCTTCAGCAGCATCTTCCTCGCCCTTATCGCCAGTGACCACATAACGAGGCACACCGTTAAGGAAGACGCGTCCTGGCGGTAGCGCCGCCTTGGCGCTTGCTGCGAGGTGAGTGCCTAAGTGTCCAAGATATTTACTCTCCAGCGCTGCTTGCTTAGCAGTCAACATCTTGAGACGACGCTCTTCCGTGAGATCTTGATGGTCCTTTAACGCATAGGCGACCCAGCCAACAAAAGCAAACAGAGCACCCAAGGTCACCACACGCTGCTCGAATGTCTTGTTGTCCAGGTTGGCAGCAGTTGTATCCAGAAAAATCATCAACACGAAAATGGTGGAGTGCAGAACAGCACCAATTCGTAGCATGTGCAAGTAGCCTAGCCATGAGCCTAGAGAGAGCGCCTCAATCGGAAAGGGTCGCTGCGTATTGTAGCACAAGCTGTGTGCATCCACGCGTATTTGCAGTGCCGCAACAAGCCAGGCCAGCACACAGCTTGGGAGGGGAGCTAAGGGGGCGAACCAAGCGACAAAACCCAGAGGTATCAGAACTTGTGCGTAGTCAAAGAGCACCCCCTCATAAGGTGCCAGTGTTAAGTCAGCTTCGATAGTCGAGCCGACAGGAGTAGACACGGTCCTCAGCAGAGTTACCGTCGGTCCGATACTTCCTCCTTGCGCTCGCTCTACCATTCTGAGGGGTCTTGCTGCCGTCTCCGTGGGCACCTGTCTCCATTCGTTTCCCACACCACAAACAAAGCGCCAGACTGCCCAGCGTAGGCCCCACAAAGCTATAGCAACGTCTAGCCCCAGCAGTATCAACAACATGCGAGCAGCTTGATCGTGGCTCGAGATGCTGACTTCGGCATGGTCTGGGTATCGACACTGGCCAAGTCTGCAGCGTAGGGGTCGCAAAAATGCCAGTCCCCACAGTGCACCGAAACAATTAGCGCTCTGCAGCAGCGCAAATTTAAACGTGAGCTGGGAGTCGTAGTCACGCTGCAATCGGTGATTCTCCCAGTTGCTGAGCGCTTGGCTACAACGTGCCAGGTGCGGCGTCGCACACTTGCTGATCAGCGCAATCACACCCAGCGCCACGTTAAATCTTGAGGCTGTCTCGGTCGCAAGAGACTGAAAGCGATTACTTGCCACCAGTATAGCATTGCTCGCTCCAAGCTCCAAAGTAAGAGCTACAAGCAGCAACGCTGACACTAACCGACGTGCAATTTCCTTCCCGAGCGGTGTGTACGGTTCCAAGCGCAGGGTCACCGGGCTGCGTCGCATTTGGCCACGGAACTGCGGCCTTGGTAGCTGCAGGAGTGGGTTAACTGCGTTGTCACCATCTTTTGGAGTGCCACCGGACCAACGAGCGGCAAGCCGTGCCTCTTGTAGCTCCCATTTGCGAACAAAAATGCCTTGGAATGCACACGAACACAAACAGAAGGCTGCTTCGGCTTCTCGGGAACTCGAAGTCTTCGATGCCACAACCGCAAACACTAGTGCCAGGAGCCCGAGCGTCCTCAAAGCGCTCGCGTGGAATGAAGCAAACGCGAAGTCTGGAGGAAAGCGTACGACGTAGTTTGTCAGCAGACACAACTATAAGGCAAAGCTAGAGCTGAGAAACGTACAGAGTGCGAGCTGTTCTCCGAAGTAATTCCGCACATGGAGGTGAGGGTCCGTTGCCGGTTCTGCACTTCGAAAACACTGAAACATACGACAAAATACCCTCCAGGGACCTGGGAGTGCTCCCCACTGCAGTCGAAGCACGTCGAGGGACGTGTCCACATCTGTAGTTCTGTGGGTATGCGGACAGAGATGATGCTCCAGTAGTCCGCGCTCGAGCAACGCGTCGCAGTCGAATTCAGCATCGATTAATGCCTTCGTCAGTCGGATCTTGTCCACCATGCGAAATGGTGATAAGGTGCTCCCATCAATATCGCCCCCTTCTTCTCCTCCGTCATCGATCTGCCGGTACACGTAGCGCAGCACAGCGAGATCTCGGAACGGGAGGTGCACCACCTCGTCTTCAGCTTGCACCCCACCCTTGGAGATCCGTTGCAGGGCACGCAACCGACGAGACCACATCCCGCTGTCCTCGTAGTCAAAGATCTGCGCGTCTTCCGCGGTGATCTTGCCTGCTAGGAAGAGTCGATAAATCTCCTCCTGTGCCTCGGCTTGGCCCCAGAGTTTCACCTCCTCCTTGCTACCGGGTGCCCCGATTTCAAGCGCGGTTGAAGCTGGCACCCGCACCTTGAGTCGCTCCGCTGTGGCCCTCAGCAGTGCAGGGGAAGGACGGAAACTCAGCAATATCCGCCCGCTGCTTTGACTTTCAGTGCGCGAGCGGGCCGTCATCCCTGGCAAAGCAGCGAACCGCGCGATGATCACGTCCCGCACGAGTTCCTGCAGCGCCGAGAAGGGGATCATGTCCTGCGCCATCGGGGCCCCCGAGCGAAACTTGGCTGCCCAAGCAGCGCGCAGCTCGTCGATTGCGCGCGCCTCACGCGCCAGCCCCCCCGCCGTCACCCCACGCAGCATCTCGCACACGTCGCCGAAGTTGATGCGCGGCATCTCCCGAGCCGAGGGCGCCGGGAACACCAGCGTGTAGTAGGAAGACTCCCGCACGTGCTGCTCGCCCCGCGGCGACGCCCCCGGGCTGGCGACGACCCCCAGCGCCACCGAGTCGTACGACATGCTTTCGTCCTGATCCACCGCAGCCACTCGCCAAATAAGATCGGCCAGACGCCGTTTCAGGCGAGCTTGCCCGCGACGAGACGCGACGTTCACCTTGCCGAGCCGCTAGGAGGGAGGGAATGCATGTCCTCTCCGCGAGTCGGGCTGGCGCTGCAACCCGGAGAGCAGGAGGCTGCGACCGATCTCTTCAACAACCATCGGAACACACGGTGCGTCTCCTGCTGCGTTCTCTTTGCTGGTTCAACGTTGACAACGTTGGTGACAGATTGAATCGTTTGCAGACCCTTCAGTGCTTCGGAGTCGCGTGGTGGGCACCTGCTCACGGTTCTTGTGCATTTCGGGCGGCATCTGGGCGCTCTTGTCCCCAAAGAAGACCGGGCAGAGCTGGATGGTCCCAACTCCACTACCGCCCATGGAGAACAGCTCAACACTTACGTGGTTGCTTCAGTAGGCGCTTTTGCTGCGTCCTCCGACCTGGTACGATGCTGCCGAGCAGGCGGCGCCAAAGCAGCAGACACTTCAGCTCCAGCATCAGAAGGCAAGGTGTTGTACGAACAAAAGTGCTCTCCATATGCCGCAACGCGCGTTGTAGAAGGCAGCACTTCAGCTTCATGGAACGAGGTGCTCGCCATCCCATTGCCCGCAGGATGGTCGGAATCTCCGAGGCCAATGCAGCAGCAACGCGATCTTGGAGGCGGAGCAGGGGCACGAGCAGCAGACGCTGGAACAAGAGCACATTTGGCGCTGAAACTGGAGCTTGTGGAGCGTGGGGCCAGCCACCAGGAAGATTTCTTGCTCGGAACGTGCCTTCTTCCACTTGCCAAGATCGGATGTCAATTCCAGCAGACACGCTTTGCGCTTGCTTTCCCATCACTTGACACCAACAGCACAAAGGAACAAGCTTCACCTGCAAGTATTTATGCTTCGGTGCTCACCACGTCTCGAAGGCGAGTCTCCAGTACCAGTTCCCTGGAGCAGGTCGAGATCACAGTAGAGTCGTTCACACCCGTTGTCGCTACTGGCAACGAAGATGAAGGAGTGCCACCCGACTGCACAAGTCTCGCTGCCCTGGTAAACCTCCACCCTGACGGTGGCACCAAGTCGTCCCTATTCGAGCCTGTGGAAAAATACGGGGTGCTTGAGAACCACTTCACATTGCTTCAAGATGGCCAAGCCCTTCCAGAACTTAACGTCAACGATTTAAGCACAGACCTCAAGCACGTTGGTATTACACCCTCGTCTTCCTCGGTCACGGGTAGCTCTTCGGGGGTTTACGAGTGGTTCTTCCCTCTCAGTTTTGCCTTGGCAGCTGGAAGTAGCCAAGATATTTCTGCCACGGCAGTCAATATCGCGATCTTCAAAACGTCATCAGTGCCCCACAAACTTGTTGGTCGTGGTCAGCTCCAGCTCTCTTCAGCCGCTGCTCAAGGAGCGAAAAAGGATGGATCACCTCTGCGGCACACCGTGATTCCACTTACACTTGACGGTGACAGCTCTCGTGTTCTTGGTCATATTGCCTTACGCCTTCGCTGGTGGGATGCTGCTGCTTGGAGCGCCTTCGTAGATGAAATCCCCGCTCGACGAGTTGTCTGCACAAATCGCTGGAAGCGTTCACCACGACCGACAATTGCTTGGATGGGAGCACTTTTGCGTGGACTCAACCGCCACCCTGTGGCTTCAATCTGCGATGCAGGTGGTGTGTCCGGTGTGCTTGCAGGGCTCCTTGCAAAATCTTCCTCTGGCGAAGAAACCATGCAGAACCCGCAACAGATCCAGGCTCAGCACCAACAACACCACCATAATGCAATTTCCCAACTCAACAGCAAAGAGGCGGACGATACCAGTGCACTGCTGAGAGCCCAGCTGGCCCACTTGCAGGCTGAAGGAACCGCGCAGCGCCTACAGGTCGAAAGAGTACGTGAAGGACTGCGTGAATCAAGGCGTCAACAACGAAGTGATACTAACCCATCTGCTTTCTGACTGGGCAGCTCCAGAACGAGCTGGACACGCGTTTAGCTGCCATCAAGACGTGTGGTTTGGAGATCGTGGCCTTACGGGTGAGCTTTCTTCACTCAGCTTATTGTCACCTTGACATACGCTGACGTATTGCATCGATATTTTCACAGCGAGCGGCACGCCAAAAGGACGAGCAGCTAGAAACGCTCAAGGAGCAGGTTGAATCTGCACAGTGTCGCGAGCAGCAGCAATTAGCCGAGTTGCTAGCCTCCACCAATGGTAATGGAGTTGCTTTCCCTGCTCGCCCAGATCATCAAGCAGCATCGCAACGGTTCACGCTGCTAGCCACGAAGTACAAGGAGCTAGATCACGAATACCAAGTTGTGAAGCAGCAAATGAGTGACGCCCAGCGGTCTTTGGGATCGTTCGCTGACCTCGAGACACGCCACGCCAAGCTGCAGGAGGCTCATCTTGTGCAGGCAGCCTTGGTGCAGCGCCTACAACGCGACAAACAGCATGCAGCCGCTCTCAAGGTGAGGGTGATCCGTGGCTTGACATGCATCGTGTCGAGTAGTTGCCTCACCACAGTCGTGTCTTGCTAGAAAGCGGTACGGATGCAGGAGAAAGTGATCCGTCAATTCGAGCAGACGGTCGCACAGCAGTCAATAGAGATACCAGAGCGGCCATCACTAGGTCAGCACGCACCCGGAGCCAAGATCCCAGAGACCGGCGGCGAAGACAGCAGCGGCAGCGAGACTCGAGACGCACTGCTGCGTGTACGAGCCCAGGTCCTAGAACAGCAACTGCAGACGAATGCACGCGAAGCCGCAGCCGAGATGAGTGCGCTACGCTTGCGCATCTTGGAGCTGGAGATGGCGGAGTGCCGTCGGACTGGAAAATAGAGCAGCGGCGACGCTACCCTCGATTTTTATTGTTCGTTGGTCTGTCTGGTTAGGAGATAGATATCTAGAGAGGGTCGCTCTGAGAGAAGAGGGAGAGGGAGAGAGAGCACGCGCGAGTTGTGCTGCTATTTCTTGTCGTAGCGCGACTTCTTGATGCCCATACCTGCCACGAAGCCCTCGCCTTCCTTCCGGCCCTCGTTCGTCTGCTCCGTCCACGTCTTCTTCATACCTTCCTCGTGGAACCCCAGCTTCTCCAGCTCCTCCGGCCTCATCAGGCCCCTGGCAACACCAACAACCAGTAAGAGACCATCACTCTGCACTTCCACGGCCCATCACGAGGGACGCACTTGTCCATGCGGCACTGCAGGTAGGCGGCCGAGAGCTTCTTGCAGTCGATGTGGCTGTTGCTGTGCTCGCGCATGCAGGCCAGGAACTCCTTCATGGCCGGCTTGCACTCGCCGTAGTGGTCCAGCGGGAACGAGCCCTTCTCGGGCGGCCGCTTGCTCTGCGAAGGCGCCTGCGCCGCGTTCATCCTGCTGCTCTGACTGCTGTAATGCGGAATGGCAATAAAGGACCGCCGCAGATTAGTATCTCAATAATAGCCCCTTTGATGTGCATGTCATATATGATACATATGTTGTTCCAATGGCTATATCCACAACTATGCCAATATTACACATTGCAGCCTGAAGATACTGATGCGCACTGTCCAAGATGCTGACGCCCGTGGTGCTGATTGGCATTGCGGCGGGCGCCATGGTGTTCGTGGGCTCGCTGCTGGCCGTGTTCCTGCTGCTGCGCCAAGGAGGCTCCTTCGACCGCATGACGCAGGAGGCGGTGGGGCTGCCGGCCACGCTGGGCGAGCAGAAGCCGCTGCTGTACGACGAGCTGCTGGAGAAGGCCAAGACGCTGGAGCTTCGTCCACCGCCGCTTGGGGCCGACAAGTTGCTGGAGGGGGAAAGTGTGTGCGTGAGGGACTTTGCAGGCTCCAGAGACGCCGCTGACCTCTTCGCCATTTCCTGCGGGCAGCCGCGCGGCGGCATCTTCCGCGACTTGACGTTCGACGCCGACGAGATGATCTGGAGGTATCTGCCACATGGACCCTTCACTTCAGTGGCTGAGTTCAAGAGCCTCTACTCCGACGTGGAGACAGGTTCTCGCCACTTTGTGCTGCTGGAGCACGAGAGCAAGCAGCCGATTGGGATGGTGACACTGGGCGAACACTCGCCACGGAACCTCCGCATCGAGCTGACGAACTTGTGGCTCGCTCCAGTTTTTCAGGGTACTGCAGCACTGACAGAGGTCGTGCTGCTGCTGCTAAAGTACCTGTTCGACAACGGATACCGTCGAGTGGGGTGGCGCTGTGACGGACATAATGTACGGGCTCGACGAGCTGCGCACTCGCTGGGCTTCACGTTTGAAGGCGTGATGCGGAAGCATCGTATCGTCAAGAAGTGCAACTGCGACACCGTGGTGTTTGCTGTTATCAACAGCGATTGGGGAGTCATGGAGGAGCACTTGCAACACAAACTCCACCAAGCTCTGCAGAAGGAGGAATCGCGCGCACCAGCTGAAGGAGAGACTGAAAAGAAAAAGACATGGTAGGAATGGTTTCGACGCCAGCGTGTGTGGAATCTGCACGCCGGCGACTTTGTATTGTGATGAATTCTCTAGAAAGTCTATGGTTTGTGTTGTATTTTCCTGGGTGCTTTATTGAAGCGCATGATAGACCAATGCCAGCCGATTAATCGACCTTTTCAATGCGATCGCTTAGGCTTCCAGATCGCCGCGCCTTCCGGTAAGCAGTGTGGTCGACCAGGTGCACTTCCGCGTGCTCGAGCCAGTTGATGAGAGCAAAACTGCTCTCCGGGTGGTTCATGAGCCAGTGGTACGTAAACCAAACTTGGATCGTAATGTAGATGGCGATGAGGACGTCGAGTGTGTAGTGCAACCGCGTGCCCACGATGGCGAAGATGCCGCAAGCCGACAGGATGTAGTTGTAGTAGCGGATCATCCACAGCACGCACGGGTAGCGTCGGGTAAAGGGCGTGTTCAACTCCGAACGCACACAATACTGCACATATCAACCAACGGCTACGTAAGTACATCCGACTTCAATCTCAAGGGGATAGAGATGAATCGCTGGCCGTACCGTTCTAGCGAACATGCAGCAGAGAATCAAAAACACAGCGTGGCCACTGAAGATCATGTCACCGCAGGTGATGTGCTGTGACGGGCGGATCAACACCTTCCAAGCGCGGAAGAAGGCCCTGCAGGTAGAAACGAAGGCACAAGAGGGGTTATTATTTAGTCGTAAGCTTTCCTTGCAACACGTGGCAAACACCTGCAGCTACAACAACATCCACAACAACAGTGTACGCACTTTGGAAAAATCGGGAGAGATTTGTAGTTGCCACGTTCTTCGCTGTCGAACTGAGAAATGCACATGGGGCTGGCGTCCGGCAGCGACGTGACAGCCACGCAGCATGCTCGCATGAGGTTGATGATAGCGAAGATAAAGCAGAAGCGGCGAAGGATCAGTAGGCGCTGGAATCGTAGCAATGCTAGTGTTAGTCGACACTTCGCCAGCAATGCAAGTTGCTTGAACAACCGTACCCGCGGGTGCACAATGAGGATGAACGACGTCAGCATGCCCACAGCCGCGAGGAACTCGTCGGGCAGGTCGAACCATTCAATGTACGTGGTGTGGCCGTAGATCTTGGTCATGACAAACCTGAAGAGGTCGTGTCCGAGGTCCGGGAGCGTCTTGAGGTTGGTGCTCTCCTTGGTGAGGTCCAGGATCACCACGTTGGGCGTGCGCCAGCTATCGTAAGATACAACAGCGTCACAAACGTCAGCACCCAATTCCTCCATCCAGAGAGCTGGCAGCTCCCTCCCTACCCGGCAATGACGGCAGCCAGCGTGTTGAGGTACGAGGCGATGGCGAAGATCGAGAGCGAGAAGGCGAGCCGCGAGAGGTAGGCGTAGCTGAGCATCTCGGCGATGAAGCCCTGGCGGCCCGAGTGGTCGATGGCGCGGCCCTTGATGTACTGCAGGTTCTCGCCCACGCGCGTGCGCTGGTCCAACACGTAGTCCGACATGTCCTGCAGGTTCTTCTCCACGCGCAGGCGCAGCACGAGCCCTTGACTGGACATGAGCGCGCGCGCCGTGGCGGCCACGACCCCCACGAGCAGCAGGTAGAAGGAGACGACGATGATGAAGCCCGACGGGTCGAAGGCCGACACCGGCCGCGCCTTCATGGCGTAGAAGTGCGACGTGAAGTAGTCCTTCCAGCTCTCCATCGAGGTGCCTTCCGATGGTGACGATGCAGGAGTGAGGGGGGCAACTGCTGCAAGGCTTCGGCTTCGTCTTCGAGTTCAAATCGTCCAATCGTATCGGACACTTGTGGGGGTTTCGTACCACGCGTTAAAACAAGAGATAAGCACAGCTGAGCTCGCCACGACGACCAACAACAGCAATGCTGTTGTAGCTGTTGGCGACAGCAGCAATGCTTGCTCGATGGTCACACGTATATGCGTAAGGCCTGGCTGGCGGGGCGGCAATAGCGCTCGTGCAGCACCGCTCGCCGCTCGTGTATCCATGTTGGACCGTCGACGCGCCCTCTGACGCGCCCAAACTTGGCGTAAGACACTCCAAGCGTACTTACCGCAGCACCACCAGTACGCCTTTTCTCGTACTTAATCGAATCAGCCAATTTGGCGGGAAGATCAGAGGCAACTAACGTTAGCTCGGCATCATGGCGACGACAGCAGCACCGACGCCTGCAGCGGTGCGCGTGACGACGCCCGAGATCCGGCTGCACTGCGGGCCGACGGGGCTGAACGAGGCCGTGCTGTCGCTGGACTTCCTGCGCCCCGACGCCGGAGACTCCGCCACCGCGACGGACAAGCCGCTGCTGGCCACGGGCGGCGCCGACAAGGAGATCAAGCTCTGGCGCGTGGGCGAGAGCGCGAGCGCGAGCGAGAGCGGGGACCCCGAGGCTAAGGGCGGCGTGGCGCTCGAGTTCGTCTTCAGCCTCTCGGGCCACGACCGCAGCGTCAACTGCGTGCGCTTCTCGCCCAGCGGCGCGTACCTGGCGTCGGCCAGCGACGACACGTCCATCATCCTGTGGTCCAAGCCCAAGACGGCGGGCGACGACTGGCGCTGGGACCGGATCTCGTCGCTCAGCGACGTGGGGCGCACCATCCTCTCACTGGGCCACAAGGGCGACATCACGGACCTGTCGTGGTCGCCCGACTCGGCCTTCCTCGTGTCCTCGTCGGTGGATAACCGCTGCGTCATCTGGGACGTCGAGAAGGGCGACGTGGCCGAGCGCCGCAAGGACCACACGCAGTACGTGCAGGGCGTGGCCTGGGACCCGCTCAACGAGTTCATCGTCACGGAGGGCAACGACCGCACGTGCAGAGTCTACTCGCTCAGCGGCTTTGGAGCGGCGACGCGGCCGAACGGAAAGAAACAGGGCCGCAAGTTCATGTGCATCCAGACGCTGAAGACGCGCGAGTTCCCGTCGAAGCAGAGCGGGCCGAACTCTTTAACAACAGCAGCCAAGCTGGACGACAACGAGGACAAGGACAGCAGCAAGAAGGCGGGCGCGGAAGGAGCAGCAGCAGACGCACCCACGAAAGCTCCGGCAGCACCGAAGCACCGCATGTTCCTGGACGACACATGTCCCGCGTTCGCGCGGCGACCTGCCTGGACACCTGACGGAAGCTATTTCTTGGCGCCGACTGGAACCTTCCGTGCTAGCGAGTCAGCGTCTCCGGTGAACACAGTGTACGCCTTCTCGCGTGGCAACTTGAGCCGGCCAACGCTGCACTTGCCCGGGCAGGAGAAGGCTTCACTTGCCGTCCGCTGCAGTCCTCTTCTATACGAGCTGCGTCGGCAAGCTGACCAGACAGAAGGCTCTCCGGTGCCCAACCTGTTCAAGACAGAATACCGGTCTGTTTTTGCTGTCATTACGCTCGACGCGGTCGTCATTTACGACACACAGGTAATCTCTCCAGCTGATATCGTATTGCATTGAGGCTCGCCAACTAACTCCTTTGCTGGTGTTCGGAATTGGTGAATCGCAGCAAGCTCACCCGATCTGCACGATCAAGGGGCTTCACTACGCCGACTTAACGGACGCGACCTGGACGGCGGATGGCCAGACGCTGAGCATCTCGTCCACGGACGGCTACATCTCATTCATCCAGTTTGAAGATGGTTTCTTTGGCACAAGCATATCTCGCGAAGGTAAGTTGCTAGAGTGATCCCTTACTTTCTAGCTGTGCGAATGCTGACGGCTCGACAATACGTTGCGGCTGTTTCGTGCAGACCAACTTGTGCTGAACAGGGACAAAATGCAGCGAATGTTTGCGACGCCCAAGAAGGTGCGCAAGAAAGCTAGAGGTCAGGCCCAGGCCCCCTCAAAAGAGCAGACTCCATCGAAGTCTGTCACGGCCAAACAGAAGGCACAGTCTGCGGACCCCATCAAGCGTGCCTTCCAGAACTCAGAAGGAAGCACCGCTGCCAATGCTATTAATGTGCTTCAGGTGAGGAAAAAGCGCAAGATCTCCCCAACACTAGTGCAGGGTGCGGCCACCCCACCGTCAGCAAGCGCTGGGCCACACGTCCCGGAGACCGCCAACAGCACTCCAACAGCCAGTACACCACCAGCCAGTGCTCCAGCAGCCAACACTTCCAGCACGGAGAATGCAGTCGCTGGCGCGAGCGGTCCCTCTTCTTCCGAGCCTGCTCCTCCCCAAGCTCAACCGACTGCAGCTCGACCGACCGAGACCCATACGCCTGCTGGTACGTTTGACGACCCTCTCAATATTTGAGCAATCCCATTCATCACGTCGAGAGGTTCAATTGTCATCAACAAGTTACCCGAATACAAGTACGTTCCAAAAGCAATTATTTGCTTGTGTCGGACGTCCATTTCGGCCGCAGTGTCCGGTCACAGCAGCCCCTTCTCCATGCCTGGCAGCTCGAACGCCTTGATGGTCTTGAAGACGAGGAAGTAGCCGTAGGCGCAGCCCAGTGCTCCAAGCAGCAGGATGTTGATCCAGTGCAGCATCGAATGGCTTTCGGGCGACGCTATCTGCGCGCGGAGCAGCGCCACCGCCTGCAGCAGGAAGCAGATGCAGTAGGCTTGGCAGAACGTGCGGCGGATCAGCGCGTCGCTTACGAGCCGCGTCCGCCACACCATCCAGCCCTGCGCCAGCGTCAGCGCGCCTGCAATCAACGGCAGCAGCAGCAGCAATGCCAAACAGGGTCAGCTCAACGCTAGCAACAGCAGCCGTAAGAGCAGGGTTTGACGCACCGTAAAGTCGCACGAACTCGTGCGCCAAGTGCGTGTTGTTCGCGTCTCCGAGCATGGGCGTCATGAGCGAGTGCGGCGTCAGGAAGCACAGCGCCCCCGTCGCCACCGCGATGACCATGTGCACCGCGAAGAGGCGGTCAAGCTGGCGTCGCACGGTCTGCATCGCCGTCGAGAGAGGTAGAGTCCGGTGCTTCACTTGATCAATAGCGATTTGAAGTGCGCAATTTAGGATTTAGGATACCGCTCCGCCAATCACAGAGCAGGGTTAGCACATTTGATTGGTCAATCGCTTGTAAGGTGCACTTTTTTGCCGTAAAAGTATTATATAATTGATCCGGAAGATGGCGACACGTGCGATGCTGCTGCTGCTGTTGGCGTTGGCGGCCTGCGTGGCGCCGCTGGCCTCCTGCATGCACGTGACGGTCCCGTCGGGCGCCTCCGAGTGCTTCTCCGTGGATGCGGAGAGCTTCAAGCACGGCATCTCGCTCAACTACGAGGTGCTACGTGGCGTGGCGGACGAGCTGGAGACGGAGCTCACGGACGGCAAGCAGCAGGTCGTGTACGCGCACAAGGGCGCGTCGGGGCGGTTCGTGAACCCCATCGGAGAGGGCGGCACGCACTCGGTGTGCTTCAGGAACGAGCGCTCGCCCGTGGGGGACGTGGTCATCGGCTTCTCCTTCCACGCGGACGACCCGAGCCACGAAGTGCTGTCCAACGCGGATGCCACCAAGATCAGTTGAGTGCTCTGGGCTGTTGCAGGTGGGGCTGAGTGCGTGCTGACTGACTTTTGCGCTGCTGCGACTGCTGACCGCAGAGCAAGTGCAGGAGCTGGAGGACATCGTGTACGAGCTGAGCGTGAACCTCGACACCGTCAAGGACACGCAGGCGTTCATGAAGGCGATCACGAACCACCACAACCAGCGTACGTTGCACAGATCGGGGGTTGGGGAGTTGCTACTGCAATGCCGCAATGGCGGCATATTGACAAGCGTTCCGTTTCTGCTTTTGTTTTGCTGCTTGCTCGCTCCTCCGCTGCAGTGATCACGAGCACGCACAACCGGGTCATGTGGTGGACGCTCGTCGAGATGTTCGTGCTCGCAGCTGTCTCGATGGCGCAGATCTCCTTCTTGCAGCGTACGCTCGAGGTGCGGCGCATCTTGTAGGCCGGCGAATTGAGGTCGATACAGGCGTAAAAAGTTACTTCCAGTCGCCATATCGGTGCAAAATCGGCGATGGTAAATCTCGCAATGAACCGATACCACGCTTGCAGCGTTAGACGACTGCGTTTGTGGACTCCTGCTGCTGGTAGTTCACCCTCGTGGATTGCTTTGGCTCGTTTGTGCCTTGTACTTCATCGCCCAGGCATTTCCCAGCATGGCCTGGAGGCTGCTGCAGCCCGTTCAAGCCCATTTCTCCAGCAAAGCAGCGTACTTGTCGAGACGCTAGGTTGTGCTAACGAGCTGCTCTCTGTGAGCTCCTAAATTGCCACTTGAACTGCATCAATACATTAATAGAGGCCACGGTGTCGTTGATAACCAATGGCGTGGTGAAGCGCTTGATTATGACAAATAAGTCTCAAATAGGGCCTCAAGTGTAGAGGACCACTTATCCCCCCCCCCTCTCGAATCGGACCGCAGCTATGAGCAGGGCGATCGCGGCGCTGCGCGGACGCGGAATGCTGGCCGCGCTGACGCACCAGGAGGCGGGCGCGTCCATGGACCAGCTGCTGCGGAGCTCCCGCGCGCCGGCCGTGTACTGCGGCTTCGACCCGACGGCCGACTCGCTGCACCTGGGCAACCTGCTGCAGGGCATCGCGCTGCGCCACTTCCAGCGCGCGGGCGTGCGCCCCATTCTGCTGGTGGGCGGCGCCACGGGCATGATCGGGGACCCGAGTGGCAAGTCAGAGGAGCGCGTGCTGCTGGCGGACGACACGGTGGCGCGCAACGCGCAGCAGATCGCCCAGGGGCTGTCGGCCGTGCTGGACTTCGACGACCCCGAGACGGGCGCCATCATCTGCAACAACGCCGAGTGGCACGCCAACATGTCGGCCGTCACGTGGATGCGGGACATCGGCCGGTGCGTTGGTTGGCGTCGGCAGTAGCTAGTCGTTTATTTTTTCTTACTTTGTCCGATGCTGGTGCAGTCACTTCCGCGTGAACGCGATGCTGCAGCGCGACAGCGTCAAGAAGCGCCTGGAGACGGACCAGGGCATCAGCTTCCTCGAGTTCTCGTACCAGCTCTTCCAGGCCTACGACTTCCTGCACCTGTACAAGAACTACGGTTGCGTCGCGCAGATTGGAGGCAGCGACCAGTGGGGCAACATCGCCTCGGGCATTGAGCTGGTTCGCAAGAGCACGGGCGAGGTGGGAGGAAGCAGCGCTTTGTTTTGTTTCATGGTTTCTGCCCAAGTTCTTATATTTCGGTGCTGAGTGGCCAAACAGGAAGTGTTTGGAGCGACGCTGGCACTGCTGACGACGGCTACCGGAGAGAAATACGGCAAGTCGGCAGGCAACGCGATCTGGCTGGATGCGGAGAAGACGTCGGTCGTAAGTAGCCTTCACGGTGATACAGGGGGCTGCTGTCACTAGTTCTCATTCAGTTATGACTGTACTTGCTCAGTTCGACTTTTATCAGTTCTTCCTCCGCTCGGATGACCGCGACGTCGAAAAGCTGCTCAAGAGCTTCACGTTCCGAGAAGTGGATGAGATCCGTGACATCGTGGCGGAGCACGAGAAGGCTCCCGAACAGCGTGCTGCTCAGAAGGTGCTGGCGGAGGACATCACCGTGATGATGCACGGGCAAGAGGGGTTGAAGGCTGCATTGGATGCGACTGAACTGCTCTTCGGGAAGAAATCCGGTCCTCTGACTGCTGCAGAGATGCTTCGGATGGCTGGAGACGCACCCATGACAGCTCTTTCGCGCGCTGATGTCGTCGATCAGTCTCTCGTGGACCTTGCTGTACGAATTGGCGCGGCTAAGTCGAAAGGTGAGTTGATGTTGCTACGTAGTGCGCTCTCCTTGAAAAAGTTGGTGAGCCTGACCTTTGTCTGCATCGTGTTCGTGTAGCTGAGTGTCGACGTCTGATCAAGGGTGGTGGCGTTTACCTTAACAACGAGCGCGTTGACTCCGAGACTTTGCGCGTAGAGGCATCAAATCTTCTAGACGACAAGGTATTGGTGGTTCGCATCGGCCGACGAAACAACTTCATCGTCCAGGTAGAATAGAGCAAGCACTTCTGCGGATAGCCTCAGGCGATCGTATGGTCGATCGCGGATAAAAGCATTTGAGAGGGATGACGGAACCTGCACAGCAGTCTTTCAGTTGGAATCTAAAGCGTACGTGCTACGACTGACTTGGCATCAACCAACATTCAAAGATCGATCCTGGTGAAGTTTAGCGTAGGTATCAGAGACCACATTTACCGCAGTGATGTGTGCTGTGCGCGAAGGAGTATCAGCAAGATGTCCGAAGCGCGCACAGCTCCCACAATCAAACCGTCTTGGCGTTGGATAATTACGCGTTGGGTCCGTTTGTCGACCATTTCCCTGATCACTCTCGCGATGGACGTATCTGGAGAAACAGCGCGAGCAGGTTGCAAAACCGCAGCATTTGCCGTCACCGCACGAAGCAGTGGGCCTGGCTCGTCGTCCTTCTCGCTTAAGGCAGCGAAGGATGCGGGGAAAAGATCACGAAATGCGCTGGCACTGAGAATGGAATACATGTAGAGTATGAAATTCAGTTCAGTGTCATCAACCTCTCAACCACGTGAGCCGTACCGAAGTATATTCTTCTCAGCATTGTTGTTGGCACTCGTCTCCACCAGAATCCCCGACAACTTTCGCGATGCCATATCCACCAGACCCTCGCACACTGATGCAGAAGCGGACGTCGGGTCGATTTTTGCCGGAGCGTAGAAAAACTGAGGGTACGCAGCGACAGCACAGCGCTCTTTGCCCCCTGTAACTCGACGCAAGTACTGTCAGTAGGATAACTATGTAGCTGATGAATACCACGTGATATCTTACTCAATAGTGTCAAGTCCTCGTCGAGCCATGCCAGTATATCGTAGACAGTCAGATATCCGAGGACGGCTTCAGGAGCTGAGCTATAGTTCTGAGCCACGGCCACCGAGCTCTCTCCACAAGCAAAACGAAGCAATACACTGAAAAATGCTTCGTCATCCCGGATGACGCCCAGCAAAGGTGCTCGCTCTGTGAAGTAAAAGCGCATGACATCGCGTAGTGGGGCAGCGCCAAATTGTCGGATGGCCTCCTCTGCGCGTGCTCGGGTGTGCTCGTACGGTTTGGCCGTTGGCGATTGAAAACCGGGAACTAATAAATGGAGAAAATAGCTGAGGACAGTGTACAATAGAAGGTGTCAATCCAACAAATGGCATATGCCACACAAGGCTCGTTGTACGTACACGAGTAGTTTTTCGGTGGAAACAATTCCTAGCAACCGACACGCATCTGATCGTGTAGACAAGCAGAACGAGTCCACGGCAGTAGTTGGGTGGCTGGGGTCTGAAGATTCAACCACCAATACGATGTGGGCGTCATCTCGAACCATCTTTTCTAGCGCGTGCGCACAGGTTTCACTCGCCCATATTTGTAGAAGTTCCGGTTTCCGCCAGAAGTTCCCGTAGTCCCCAGCCTGGTGTTTCATTCAAAACTCACGTGGAAAGCAAAACGTGAGTCCGCATGTCGGATGATTTCCATGCCCCTGTTCCTCTCCCCACCTTTAGGTCCCACAACAATGAAGCACGAGGCAGGGCAGCAGACGACATGGTACGCGCGATCGATTTTAACCGCGCAGAACTGTTATCTCCTCCTTGACGCACGGACATTTGCTGCGCTTGGGCTTTACTTTCACGCTGGTATAACTTCTCTTGACGTCGTGAAGCTGAAAACTCTGCAAACGGCACAGAGCGCGAGTCATTTTACCATTCACAGCAATTAATTAAGCGCTCATCCGAAGCTCTTACCTTCGAAAAGAGCATGAACACTATGCAGCATTCCGCTGATCTGGGGGTTCGTAAGGCAGACGTCGTACAGCTCGAGCACTGTCATCAATTTGCCCGGTTCGTCGCTCCAGAAGGCTTTCTGCTCCAACGGCATTATCAACACAAACACTGCATCCTCAGTGAAAACTGTAGCGATAAGCGAGCTGATGAGCCGGGTCACGTACCTCTACGCTCGTTATTACAGTGCCCGGGATGGAATCGGCGAGCTGCAAAACTTCTTCAACACTTGTAATGAAGTCTTTAAGCAATGAGCTCTTCGCCTCGGACGTGAGAATCCCTGAGATGTCCGCGTACAACCGCAACACGAAGTCAACTTTCGAGTGGAGGTCCGCTTTCATGAGCAGTGCCACCGCACAAAAGACGCGGTGGGCGCATACGGTGGCCTCTGCTTTTGGCACCGCGTCTGCAGCAACAATCTTCCCATGATGAAAGAATTGGAAGTGGGGCTCCGGGTCTCCTACTAGCATCCCAAACACCTCGTCGAACTGCGCCAACTGGATATGCCGCGGGTACGCTGGCTTCCGAGCACCCAAGCTCGAGGAAGAAGAGTCGCTCTGCTCGTCGTCGTACATACCCAAGGAGCCCCGGAAGATATGTGCGCATTCATCGACCGTCTTCCTCGAATGGTCCACGTACTCACTTAGCAATTGCTGTTGCTGACGATCCGATAAATTGCGAGAAGCCAAAGCAGCGCCCATGACTTAAGCTGTGTGCTTGACCTCTTTAGCCCCCTTTGCCTTAGCACGTCCTAACAACGGTGTTTCATTGTCGCTATCCTTGGCGAGCAGCTAAGTCGTTTCTGGCTGCTTTAACTTCAATGTCGATTGCCGAGCCACCAATTTGCAGCGCGGGCAATAATTAGAGCGCAACACCTCCACTTCTCTGCGCTCATTTCGCGTTCTCACAGACGACATGGAGACCAGCCCCCTCCTGGAGAAGCACGTGTCACGGTCGACGCAGCCTTCAGCATGGCATGACTTCCTCGACCTCTCTTTGATGGCAGCCCAAGTGAGCATGGCCACACTGGCGCGAGCAGCACTTTTGGCAATCGACTCGGTGTTTCTCGGTCACTTGGGCGTCAAGGAGCTGGCTGCCGCTTCGCTAGCCCAGCTTTGGACAAGCCCCGCCCTCTATTCTGTGTGGGCCTCTGCTTCGGCTCTCAATACGGTTCGTCCACACCTCTAGGTTGGAAACTACAGCTATCCGGTGCTAGACTAACTCGATTCAATTGCTTGACAGTTGTGCGGCCAGTCGTGGGGTGCAGGCAACCGAGAGCTGACAGGCATCTGGCTGCAATTTGGGATCGTGATCACGACGTTGCTATCGGTGCCGGTCACGATCTGGTACTGGTGTGTTGGCTACGTCCTCGAGTACACGACCGATGATCAGGAGGTCATTGCACTCGCCACCACATTTTCACGCGTGATCTCCGGGTCAATCCTCCCCTCACTTCTTTACTGCTGTCTTAGGTTTGTCCCCCTTCACCGTGGTCATAAATTACTGGTCGCTTGGTTGACTCACGTTTTCGTTTCTCCGTTCCAGACAGTATCTACAAGCGGTGGGCATTCTGCTGCCCACCACCGTAGTGGGCATGATTTCGATCTTCGTGGCCGCCGGCAGCAACTACGTCCTCGTCTATGGCATCGGTTCGTGGCACGGCTTGGGTTTCATCGGCTCGCCAATTGCCACAGTTGTGGCTGCGTGGTTCCAGCCCATTGCGCTCTTCAGCTACGCCATCCTATACAGGCGTCACCACCACCGTGCTTGGTACGGCTGGAACACCCACGCGCTCACGCTTGCTCGACTCCGATCGTTTCTCAGGGTGGCCGGCCCCATTTCCAGCAACAGCTTTGTGTCCAACTTGGCCAGCGCCCTGATAGCGTTAGTGGCAGCAAGACTTGGCGCCCGTGTTATCGCTGCCAATGCTGTCATTTCGGGTCTCTGGGGGCTGCTCTGGGCGCTCTTCTGGGGCTACGGCTGTGCCACGCAGGTCCGTGTCGCCACCTACCTGGGCGCGGGCAAACCGGATTTGGCTCGCCGCATCACCGGTCTGGGCTTCGTCTGCACGATGGTCGTGGTGGTGCTCATCGCGACGATCACCAGCGTCATGGACCAACACATCATCGCGCTGTACACGACGGACCAGGAGCTGCTCACCGCTTGCAAGCTCGTGCTGCCCATCTTCGTCGTCGCCTGCGTCTTCGAGGCCGTGGAGATTCTCGGCGCTGGAGCTTTGACCGGAATGAGGTGCGCTCCTCGCTACTTGGTGCAGCGCTGTAGCTTGCTCTTCTAACTTCCTCCTCTGTCTGTCTGTCCGTCTCTCTCTCTCGTGCAGCCAAGTGCACACGGTGTTCTGGACCAGCGCCGTCGCCACGTGGCTCATCAACCTGCCGGTGGCCTACGTCGGCGGCATCACCATGGGCTACGGCTTCCCCGCGCTCTGGGTGGGTGTGCTGAGCATGGAGCTCTTCAAGGTGGGCAGCTACTCGCTGGCGCTGTCCCACGTGCGCTGGAGCGACATGGCCGAGCGCGTCAAGGAGGCGGCGGAGGCCGCGCCCGAGATGGAGCAGAGCGCGGCGCAGTTCGTGGCGAACGCGGCCGACATCCAGCCCACGACTCCCTCCACGACGCCGCCGCTCGTGGTCTCGGCCCTGCAGCGCCGCCGCCGACTGCGCACTGAGCAGCTCCACTTCAACCAGGTGCGGCCGATTATCGGCCAATCGATCAAGAGCAGTGAGACCTAAGCGGATTGGTCCTAAATACACAAAATCACTTTCCAGTTAACAGCAGGGCAGTAGTTTTTAGCATGGGCGACGCCAACGGAGACGCGCCGCTGGGCAAGTGGGCGCAGCGCAAGGAGGCGCGGCGCAACATGTACGCGACTAGCACGGAGCAGGTGTGCGTGCACCGGCGCGGGCTGGGCGCGTCCTCGGCCTCGAGTGTCGCCGCCATGTGCCAGAAGTGTCTGCGGCCCGGCCACTGGACCTACGAGTGCAAGAACGAGGCCGTGTACGTGCAGCGGCTGTCGCGCTCGCAGCAGCTGCGGAACCCCAAGCTGCGCCAGCCCTTTAACAAGGACAAGCCCCCGGAGCTGCAGGACGAGGAGGAGGAGAAGAAGAAGGCCGAGAAGAGCAAGAAACTGAAGAACATGGACAAGCACAGAGCCAAGACCAAGAAGAAGGCCAAGACCAGCTCGCGCTCGAGACGTAAGCGACGCCCCAGTATCAGCAGCAGCAGCAGTGATTCCTCTTCTTCCGATTCGTCGTCGTTGGACTCGGATTCCGACTCGGACTCATCAAGCGACAGCTCTTCATCTTCTTCCTCGTCGTCTTCTGACTCGGACTCGGACTCCAGTAGCGACAGCAACAGCTCGTCATCCTCGTCGGACAGTGACCGCAGCTCGCACAGAAGACACCGCTCCAAGCGCCAGCGCAGGGACTAGAAACGACGTGGATACGGTCACGGCTTGCTGTGTGAGTGCGGCTATTGAAGTTGGCCTGAATAGAGAGAGAGACATACACAGACACAGACTTATGATCTTTTTCTTAGTTTTTCTCGATTTGTTTTCTTAGCGAGCCTGCTGATGAAGCGGATACACGAGTAAAAGCTGCAGTATCATGTAGCTGCAAGTCACAAGGGACACCTATCGGCGGCGCATAGCGTTCTAGCACTTCAACAAGACAAACCTCCCCCACCACCGCGCTAGAAGATTGTCCCTCCCCGCGGTCCTCTGAATTCCATCAGCCAGCCTCTTGCCGACTGCGTTTCGCCTTACCACGAGGAGCCGACCTCCGACTTGGTCTTGACAAACTGCGTGTAGTCCCACTTGGTGTTCATCTTGACAGGCTCCGGAATGGTGACGCCTTCAGCCGCAACCTTGGCGAACTGCACGCGGTTGATCGTGCGGCAGTCGCGGTAGAAGCACACGCGCATGCAGTCCTCCAGCAGCTTACGCGCGTCGGCCTCCTCCATGTCGGGCCGCCAGTGCTTGCGCAGCAGCGGGATGCCGAGGTGGTGGCCGAAGCCCGTGGCGACGTAGTCGCCCTCGAAGGCCAGGCCGATCATGGTGACCTGGCCCAGGAAGGGCTTGCCCGTCTCCGGGTTGAGGCCGCCCACGACGACCGTGTTCCAGAGTGGGTCAAACTTGTTGCGGCGGTGGTAGAACAGACGCTGCAGGTAGTGGTAGATCTCGGGCGCCGTGGTGTCGCAGCCGTCGTCCTGGTTGAAGTCGTACACCTCCAGCTCGTCCATCTTGTCCTTGACGAACTGGAAATCGCTGAAGTCGCCGCCCGCGCCCAGCAGCGTCGTGTTGTACACGGCCGTGAGGCGGCGCTGGTCCGTGAAGCGCGCCAGCGACCCGTACGAGCCCAGCGTGTCCGCCGCCATCATTACGCCGCCCTTGTACTTGAGCGCGATCACCGACGTGCCTGTCACGATGGGCGACTGCGTGCGCTGTCGGGCGTCCATCCTGCTGTAGCTCTTCCGATTCTCTCTTGCTAGCAGCGATCTTTGAACTCAAACCTCCCCCTTGGACCCGAGAACGGAGTTGGACCAATCAACGCGCTCAATTAGAATTAGAGACGTATAGTTGGCTGAAACGTAGGATATACGCTATTCAGTATTGCCTATCATTGAATGATTACTATAAATGTCAATTCTGTGTAGCCAGTAAATGACATGATCATTCTCGCACACGAGCTTCTAGAAGATCCGGCGGTTGACTTACGTGGCGCCAGTCGGCTTCAACCTCATTCGAGAACTCGCGACCGGGAAGCACAAGCTCTTTCACCCCCCAAAAAGTGTGGAATGAAGGTCAAAACTATCGTGGCGCTGCTGTCGGCGCTGCTGCTGCCCATGGCGGCGTTGGCGGATGACGCGGCCGCCGCCCAAGAGCCCGAAGCCGACGCTGCCGCCGCCAAGCAAGCCGACGCCGACGCGCGCAAGCAGCAGGTGCAGGAGCTGACCAAGAGCGCGCTATTTGCCGAGACGTTCGAGACCGAGGAGCTGTTCGACGGCTCGCGCTGGCTCAAGAGCTCGCACGAGAAGTACTCGAGCCAGGACGTGGCCATCGATGAGGTGACGCTGGAGGCGGCGCACCTGACGCCCGACCACGGCCTCGTGCTAGACAAGCCCGCGCACCACTACGGTCTGGCCGTCAAGCTGGACGAGCCGCTGCAGGTGGACGGCAGCGACGCCAAGAAGGAGATGGTGGTGCAGTACGAGGTGAAGCTGCAGAAGGGACTGGACTGCGGCGGCGCCTACGTGAAGCTGCTGCGCCTGGAGCAGGAGGGCCAGGACTATTCGGCCTTCAGCGACACGACGCCCTTCGTGCTCATGTTCGGCCCCGACAAGTGCGGCAAGAGCGACAAAGTGCACCTCATCATCCAACACAAGAACCCCGTGTCGGGCGAGTACGAGGAGAAGCACATGATGGAGGCGCCGGGCATCGAGAGCGACAAGGACACCCACCTCTACACGGCCGTCATCCGCGACGACAACACGTTCGAGGTGTTCGTGGACCAGAAGTCGGTCAAGAGCGGCAGTTTGCTGGAGAACTTCTTGCCCTCCGTGATCCCCGAGAAGGAGATCGACGACCCCGAAGACTCCAAGCCCGACGACTGGGTCGATGAGAAGAAGATCCGCGACCCGAACGCCGTCAAGCCCGACGATTGGGACGAAGACGCCCCGGCTCGTATTCCAGATGAGGACGCCGTCAAGCCTGCTGACTGGCTCGACGACGAGCCTGCCGTGATCAATGACCCGGATGTGGTCAAGCCCGAGGACTGGGACGACGAGGACGACGGCGAGTTCGTGGTGTCGCAGATTCCCAACCCGAAGTGCGCCGATGTGTCTGGCTGTGGTGAGTGGAAGCAGCCCACGAAGGCCAACCCAGCGTACAAGGGCAAATTCTACGCCCCGTACATCCCGAACCCAGCCTACAAGGGCGAATGGAAACCGCGCAATATCCCGAACCCGATCTACTTTGAGGATGATCACCCGGCGCGCTTAGACCCCATAGGTGCCCTCGCCATGGAGGTGTGGACCATGACGGAGGGCATTATGTTCGACAACTTCTGGCTCGGCAACGACTTGAAGAAGGCTCAGGAGTTCGCGGAGCTGACGTGGGCGCCCAAGCATGCTGTGGAAGTCGAGATGAAGGCCAAGAAGGCTAACAAGGGTGGCAAGGACACCGAGGAGGTCGGGATGATGAAGACCCTCGAGACACTGGCGGCGGACTTCGCAACATACGCTGATGCTAACCCTGTGATTGCTCTCGGATCGGTGGCCGGTGTTTCCGTGCTGGTGACCATCGCCCTCTTCTTCCTGTGCTGCGCGTCGGGCGCGCCGAAGCCTGAGGCAGCTGCCAAGAAGACGGACAGCGGAGCAGAGGACGAGGAGGAAGAGGAGGACGCTAAGGCCGTGGACAGCGACGAGAAGGAGCAGAAGGTGCGACAGCGCAAGAAAGCTCCCAAGGTCGATTAGACTCGCTCTTAGCGGTAACTAAATAACAGTCAATTGCGAAATGCAGTTCGTGGCTTTGCCCAGTTCGTGGTCTCCACTACACCAGTCTTGCTCAATTAGCGAGACTTCTGAAGTAATTGCCGGCAAATTTTGTAGCTGCACCGATCGAGTTCCGCATTCCAGCGCCCAAACCCAAGACTATCGGATATACTTCTGAAGTACTACGTAGTACTACATGTATGTAGTACATCTTGAGAACTCGGATCTCTCGTGCTTGTTGAATACTGCCTTCCTGTTGATGACAATAAAGTCTGCAAGCAGAAGTTCGAATGTGATTGACGTCAACTATTACAGCAACGGGTGTTTTACTCATGATGTCCTGGCGCTGACTCAGACTCATCAGACGAAATGGCAAGCTTCTCGGGTTGCTGCTGCACAATTGGCTTTAGTGCAGGAAGTAGCTATCCTACCTCTTCGTGCCAGGGTTTCACTCGGCTAATGCATTTGGCTGAAGCAACATCTTAACGCTGGCTGGTCTCCCAGTTCTTCGCCTGATAAACGGGTGCGTTTGACTTCGGTAGCGCCGGGTTGCCCAGGATGATGTCCGCAGCCTTCTCCGCCATCATGATCACCGGTCCGTTGAGATTACCGCTAACGATGTTGGGCATGATG
The DNA here is from genome assembly GCA_001314425.1 of Phytophthora pluvialis. Lineage (NCBI taxonomy): Eukaryota > Oomycota > Peronosporomycetes > Peronosporales > Peronosporaceae > Phytophthora > Phytophthora pluvialis. The sequence continues at coordinate 45,891 of LGTU01000158.1, forward strand.
GACGCATCCACGATGCGCAGACCCTCCATGCCGTGTACGCGCGTCTCGGCGTCAACTGCAGTGTTGTCATCCACTCCCATTCGAGCCGTGCACGACGGGTGGTAGACCGTGCCAGCGTGCTGACGCACCCACGCGTCGATCTCTTCATCGGTCTGAGCGCTGTCCGAAGGGGACAGGGCATCGCCACGAAAGTCGTCGAAGGCCTTCTGCTTGAAGATTTCGCGAGTGAGCTTGACACCGTTGCGGAGGTCGACAATGTCCTCGTGTGTGTCGAGGTAGTTGGGCTCCATGATCGGGTGCTCGCGCGGGTTCTTGCTATGGAGCTTGATGTAACCACGGCTAGTGGCGCGCATCGTAGAGCAGTGGCCAGTCATGACGTGACCAGCGCGAACGTGAAGTCCCTCATCAATGGATCCCGGCAGGAAGTGATACTGCAGGTCCGGGTGGCTCTTACCGGGGGCCCTGTAGAATAGCAAGCGAAAACGAGAGCAGCAAAGGTTAGTACAGAGCTGGTAAATCAAGCATTTCCGAGAGTAAAACTAACTTACGTTCGAATGAAGCCGCCAGCCTCGATTTGCGAGGAGGATCCGGGACCCGTTTGAGACGTCAGCCATTCCAGAGCGATCGCAACCATTTTGTGTGGGAAGCGCCACGTGGCGTTGTAGAGAGTGATCGGCTTCTTGCACTCAAAGTGCAGGTACGTGCCAAGGTGGTCCTCCATGTTCTTGCCAATGGCCGGCAGGTGATGCACGAGGGGGATGCCCACCTCCTTCAACTGCTCTGCGTCGCCCACACCGGACAGCATGAGCAACTGCGGGGTGTTGATGGCTCCGCTAGACAGGATGACCTCCTTCGCCGTGCGAATCTGCGAGACGGACTTGGACTTGTTGTCCTCGACTTCAATGCCCACAGCTTTCTTGCCCTCGAAAATGACCTTGTTCACGAACGTATCGGTGACGACGGTCAGGTTCTTGCGACCCATTGCAGGGTGCAGGTAACCGGCAGCAGCACTCCAGCGCTTGCCCTTGTGGATCGTCATATCCATCCAGCCGAGACCTTCTTGCTGGTGTCCGTTCATGTCCACCGCCTCCGGGTATCCAGCTTGCTTGCCCGCATCAATGAACGCCTGGAAAAGAGGTTGCGCCTTGTCCTGCGTCTTCCTCGTGATGCGCATCGGGCCGCTACCGCCGCGGTACTCGTCCTCGCCCAGATCATGGGTCGTCGATTTCTTAAAGTAGGGCAGGCAGTCCGCGTAGCTCCAGCCCTTGGCGCCGCTCGTGTCCCAGTCGTCGTAGTCGACGGCGTGGCCGCGGTTGTAGACCATGGCGTTGATGGAGGACGATCCTCCGAGCACGCGCCCACGGGGCCACGGGATGCGACGGCCGTCCATGTTCTTCTGAGGCTCCGTGTAGTAATCCCAGTTGTAGCGGTCGTCCGCGAGGTTGTAGGCGAGTGCAGCCGGCATGTGGATGCGCGCCGAGTCCCATTTGCCAACGTCGCTGGGTCCGGATTCCACGAGCAGCACCTTGTTGGCCGGGTCGGCGCTCAGACGGTTGGCCAGCACGCAGCCAGCAGAGCCACCGCCGACGATGACGTAGTCGTACTCTTTCGATGCTGCCGAGGAGCTGAGAGCGCGGACGGAAGAGGTCAGCCCCGCATGGCGACTGCGAGTGGAGAGGGTCTTGGATTGGAGCGAGCGACGAAGCATCTCGAAGACGGTGCGAGTTGCAGAAAGCAGCAAAATGTCGAATGAGGCCTTGCTCAAGCTTCGCTTGCGGGAGGCTGCAGCTGAGACTACAAGGTGGACACGTCACCGTTGAAGTTGTGGGGAACTGCTCCATTCAGCGGGATCCATTCAGCAGGACCCCGTTGTTGGCGGGATGGACTGGGCCCGAAAGGATCGTCATGATGCGAAAGGAGACTTGCGGAGACTTTGCGACTCGCAAGTTGCGAGTGCGGCAGTTGCAGTTGGAGGACGCTGTATGGCTCCGGGTCGTACAGGATGCAGTATCTTGTCCGATGCCATAACAGTGTGAAAGCAAAATGGTCGAGGCCGGTAGACCAGCAAACGCGGTACAGTACATGTACAGCGGCAATTTGCATCGTGAGGGACAGTCAGGTGATGACGGACGGTCCAATGTCACGTTAAACAATTCGTGTTAAACAATCACTCAAAACGCTTCAACTTCAACCACGCCATGGTTACCTCCAGCCAAAAATGTATTGCGGGTACAGTCGTGCACCTCGTTTTCGGCACCGCTATAAACGTATAGCCGGAGATAGTCTATAGCAATATGAACACATTTGGAAGTCAAAATCACTCCTGAAAACCATATAATTTTAGGTTTATATATGGTTCACCCTGCCGAAAACGAGGTACACGACTGTACTGGCATTTTGCATTCTAAGTAAGTTTTATGTTGAGTTCCCCGTCAAAACGTCGGCGTTTCAGCTTATGTTTTCGTGAACTCAAGTATCCCCTGGGCTACGTTGACTTGTATTCAGTATGAACGACCACAGACCGAATCAGTCCTAGAAATCGTAAGTGTCATTCGCCGACGATAAAATCGCACTTTCATTGGTCAAAATACTAGCGTGAGAGACAGCGACAGTCAGTGCTGAAAGAGGTGTCATGAGTGACGGAAGATCGCAGGAAGCGGTGGCAAGGAGGAGTGCCCCGATAGCTGATGCACAGGCAATAAGTGATGCGTGTATATTCCCAGAAACAAGGAAGAAGTACACGAGCAATATCAGCAGGATCAAGAACTGGATCAGGGAGAAGCTCGCCCAGGACGACTCGAACACAGCCAGCTTTTTCTATGCTAGTGATGACCTTAATCTTGCTGAGTTCACGCCGGAGTACTTTGAAAAGATCCTAGTGTACAAGAGAAATAATGCACGTTCGGTTACTCTGAGTGGATATCGCGGTGCAGTAAAGGACCTCTACATATTGAAGCGCATTGCGCTACCCGTGGAGTATGGAGACGATATGAAGCAGCTATTCTCTGGAATTAAGCGGCTCGAGGAGGAATAGAACCAGTCGAGCACACCTAAGACCTCTGGAAAACAACCTCTGACCTATTCACTGTATAAGGAGTAGTTTTGCCATTCTACCCTTACGCAAGATGACTACGGGTTCTCACATTTGTTTTTGACTACGCAGTGGAATCTAATGTGCAGATCAGTGTCTGTTCAGACTCTCCAGACACAACATTTGTTGTCCAAAGACGACAGCGTTGGGGTAATTTTTTTTAAATGAAAACAAATCAAGAGGGCTCTGGACCTCGTGATCCTCGTCATATCTACGCAAATCCGTTTAGCTCGGCCACGTGCTGGATCACAGCGACGGAAATTTATTTGGCGTGCAACCTGCGACTGCAACCGGGGGCGTTGTTTCCAGGTTCCGATCAAAACCTTCGCTTTGGCATGGCATTGGCTGTGCTTCTTCAAAACAAACTGGGATTGCGAAAAACTTTGGCACTCACTCTGTGCGTAAGGTCGTTGCCACATTTGCCTGTGGTGGAAGTACTGGTGGGCCTTCATAGTAAGTGTATGCCTTCGCTGCAGCTGGTCTATTGGTGGTCTTCAAGACAGGTATTTTCGCTATGAAGCTGCTGGAGACCAGTTTTTATGCCGAGTGGTTGCAGGTCTGTGACACGAGGTGACCTGACATTTTCCCCGACCAGCCTCCTGGGTGACAAGATCCGGATGATTTGACGAAGGAGATGGGTA
>LGTU01000159.1:0-95183 GCA_001314425.1 Phytophthora pluvialis
TTCCTGCTGCTCTTCCGTGAGATCTCCCCAGCCCCTGGACAGACAGTAGAAACGACGGCGCAGTGAGCCCAGCACATTGCGGCGGAAGCGGCAGTACCACATGAACTTGAGCAGCACAGGTTTCACCAGTGCTCCTTGACGTCGAGCGGCGTGGGCAACAAAGGCGACGCGATATTCGTCCAGCAGCCTCCGGTGAAAGCGACGTCGACGCCAAACTAGAGCTCGGAGAGAGTCCTTGGAAGTGGGGTACAAGCGGATCGCGAACTTTAGTCGCAGGTCCAGATCAGCATTTGTGATCAACTGGCGGAATCGCCTTTTCCAGATGAACTGGCGCAGGGCTTCGCGGAAGACTGGGTGAGAGTTGTTGAGACTGTGCAGAGTGGCCGACACGCGAAGCTCCCAGCGGTCCTCACCTGCTGCGCAGTGGAAATTGTATTCCCACGCAGCCCAGTGATCGTACATTGTCATGTCAAACGGGTCCACTGGAAGCAGTTTTCGTTGGTGGAGCTTCTTGATGCGCTGCTCGTCGGTCCAGTCCATGCTGAAGCCGCAAACGCACCAGACGCCGCTGCAACCGTCGACTTTGACGATCATCACACGGCAGGAGCGGCACTCGATGATGTCTTCGTTGCTGATCACTTCTCTGCCCTCTTGTTCGCAAGCACACAGATCGTTATTCTCGTACAGAGAGCGCTTGCAGTTGAAGCAAGCGAAGGCGCCACAGCAACGAGTCCTGACACGTCGGTGAATGTTGTGGTAGGCGAGTAGCAGCGTCGCTCGCCGTTCCTCGTCCTGAATTAACGGGAGTACTTTGTGGACAATGCAGTTGGTCTTGGAAGCAGGGAAGTTGTCGCTGATGTGGCGAATCACATCGCGTGCAGTGGCGGTCTTGCTGTGTCGGCAAAATCGACGCACAATGCGTCGAAGCTCGGGGATGCGAGTCTTTTCGCTCGGTCGGAGTGTGAGAGCCCTGGCATTGGCGCGGTCTGGCCCCGAGCCTTGGTGAAACTCTGGCAGTTGTGTGTACTGAGTGTTGTGGCAGCTCGGACAAGAGAAGCTGCACGATATCTCGCACAACTCCCTGTACTGCTGGAGCAGGTCATAGCGTCGGGGGGGCAACAGGCGGCTCCACTGCTGCTTGTTCACCGGAACGAGGCAGACTGGGCAACGGATCTTCGGCAATGCACCAGCGTACGGGACTTGCATGGACAATTGCAGGTGCCGTTCCAGGCATGGCGTGCACAGTACAGCGGGGCAGGTTGTGGAGCAGAAGTGAGTGACAGGCTTGGTGGTGGTCTGACCCTTCGATGTAAGTTCTTCCAGACAAATCTGACAGGTGATGGAGCCCCTGTATGTGCAAACTTTCTCCCGGGTGTCTGGAATCGCGTCAGGCGCCATGGCAGTTGGCTGTGGCGAGCAAAATGTGAAGTGGGCGGACTGCAAGACGGGTTGCATGCGTAGCCATGTTATACATGTAAATGACCTTCACTCGTATGATAAGATACCTTCACTATTATACAGTAATACTTGTAGAGGGATACAGGCCCTGAATATGGAATATGCAATATCTCGCACTTAGTCGGGTTTTGGCGCCAAGCCAACTGCAACAAATCACGAAGAGGCTCACAGCGATGGACACTGTGCGCACGCCCAAGCGCAAGCGGCGGCGCCTGGAGTCAAGCGCGTCGCGGCGCGGCGGCAAGAAGGCTTCGTCCTCCACTCGCACGCCCGGGTCGGGCGGGAGCGAGTCCAAAATCGTGTGGAAGGACTCGCCCGCGGACAAGCAGATCAAAGTGTCGGGCACGGGCAAGATGGCGGTGCGGAGGGAGATGCAGGGCTTCGTGGGGAGACTGGCGCGCGCCAGTCAACAGTCGCCTCCCTCCAGCAGCGAAGAGGAGAAGAATTCCAGTCGAGAGCGGGTCCGCACGCGTCGGAAGGCGGTCGGCACGCTGCAGTACGAGGAGGAGAAAGGTAGCTACATGTTATTACTATTCGGGGGTGTTGAGAGGTGGTATGACTCATGAGAGGGTGTGGCTACTTGCAGCGGCCTCGAGGCATTTGATGTTCAGCCCGCCGGACAGAGGAGACACTGCCCATAGGACGCCCAACACGGTCAGGAGGAGACGATCCACCGAGAGAGGAGACTCACAGGACGAGTTGTTCAGTGTGCTGGACCAGATGGAGCAGAAATATGCCAGTCCCGACGTGGCGCTGGTGCTGACGGGGTCGAAGGCGTCATCTCCCAGGAAGCGACATCAATATCAACAGCAGCCACCTGCAGCAGCAGCTTCTGCTGCGTCGACAGATGAAATGAACTTGACGCCGACTCCAGCGCCCAGCTATTCATCAACTGGCACGTTGTCTCCACGTTCATTACGGACGCAGGACGTTGGCAAAACACAGGAAAGGACTAGGAATCAGGAAGCTATCAAGGCTCTGGAGGCGATCAAAGAGCAGGAAGCTTTGAAGACACCAGATAAGCCGCCAGTGGTGGAGACCGACCCCTTTGACGACCTGACGGATGAATCCTGGGCGTTACTGGACCAGCTGCAGAGTCAGCGGGCGCCGGTCGGAGCTAGTCAAGCACAGTCGCAGTCACAGACGGAGTTCGTGTCGTCACAGAATCTTGCGCTGACCCCACGGCCCATGCCATCGGCGGTGTATGGTGAGATGAAGAAGCCTCCACCGGTTCCTCCATCTAACAACCCGGTGTCAGTGGTGCGACCTTTTCATGCCGTTGGCGCAGCTCAGCAGCTTGAGTCACCCGAGAGCTACAAGCGCTTTTTGGTCTTAGAGGTGGACCGCGACGTTGTTAACCGCTCGCTCCTATTGCGCCTGTTAGATGACCAAGATGTGCAACTGGAGGCTCTGCTGAGCGACGACTGGTATGATGTGCTTGTTGAAGCGGGCGACACTGTCAATATTGTATTTACTGAGCAAGACAGGGATGGATTCTTTTCTCAAGATGTGCACAAGACGCCAGTGAATCGGCAGTTATCACGGATACTCGTCGACAATGCGCACAACGTCGTTGTAGTCCACCCAGATATTTTGGTACGTTTAGTGTTCGTTCACTTGTTGGTACGGATGCGATTTGTGGTGAAATTTCATCATTCCGCTACATATTGCAGGTATCACCCACCAGGGTGACGACAAGTTTCGGTTGCTTGCGACGAGCAGTCCTTCAAGAAACTCTAGCTGTCAGCCGTCCGACGAACAAGGCAGCTTTCCTGGGCACATTAAAGCATGATCTCTTTGAGCATGCACTTCTGAATGGCTTGTACAACTGTGAGAGCCTTCTAGAAGAAGCCAAGCGAATCGTAAATTCCAAGTACGTATGTGCGTTGTTGGGGTCAGATTAGACGCATCCGAGTCTTTTGGCTGATAAAATCTGCGTGCTTGTAAACAGTATTCTAGGTCTGGTGGAGTGCGCGTTAAATGAAGAGGGGGCTCTTTCTGAGCTTGAAAAGGTGATACAAGGTTACCAAACGTGGATAAGCGGCGCCATGGTGGGCCATGGAACGCCCTTGAACGAGGTGCCTCCCAAAAATGGATCGAAGGTGCGCGTGGGCCGCGTTTTAGCCACCGAAGAAATGATGTGGTCCATTAAGTGGGGGCTGAAAGGCGCCACGGATGCCTCTGTGGAAGGGACCATTGCTGACCAGGGGAACGGACTCGCAGGAAGCGGGGTTCTCCCTCTTGAGCTCAAAACTGGAAGCAAAAAATATGCTGGGGTCGAACATCAGGGTCAAGTGATCTTGTACACACTACTGCTGAACGAACGCTATCGGCAAAAGTGTCAGGAGGGATTGCTCATCTACGTTCCACCCATCGAGACCAACCGTATCACAGCCATGGCTACTCATGTTCGAGGGCTTATCATGGCACGCAACAATTTTGCAAGTGCTATTGCGAAAGTGAAGTCTATCGGGGGCTCCACATCTGCTCAGGTATTTCCACCGATGATTCGAATCCGCAGGGATTGCGAGCGCTGTTTTCAGGTTGATGAATGCGTATTGCACCACGCGGCGATGGAAAATGGCACAGAGGAATCGAGTGGTCTTGATGAGTTATTTACCCTGAAGACAAAACATCTCGGTGAAGCAGATTTAAATTATTTCAAGCAGTGGAACCGTCTCATTGATCTGGAGCAGCAGCATGCAGAGAAGAATCTTAGGGCTCTTTGGCTTCAAATTGGGTGGAAACGCGAGCAAGCACAGGCGAGCAGTACTTGTCTAGCTCACCTAAAACTGGTATCCGACATGCCTGCACTGTCGGAGTCTGGAGCGAAGCGAACTTTGCGTTTTGTCCGGGATCGGCGAAAACGAAAAGATGCTAATCTGGATGGCGAGAGTGGGGTAAACTCACAGCCAACATCGTTTGCGGGTGTGCGTTTTCGCGTGGATGAACGAGTGATTTTGTCGGCTGAATCGCTAGACGGAAAGAGTTTGCTGGTTCATGTATCTCGTGCTACTGTTCGCAAGATCGAGCATGGACTCATCACGATCGAGTCGCGCCAATGCATCCCGTCAATTGTGAAAAGCGGGCAGTCTGCCGTTGGTAAAGATTATACGTGGAGACTGGATAAAGATGCCATCATGAGTGGCTTACGACGCGCGAAAGAAAATCTCGCGCAATTATTTATTGGAACTCCACCAGAGGTGGTTTCAGCTGGAACGGCTTTGTCAAGTCGGCCGGAATTGCAGGTACGCATGGCCTCAGTGGTCTCTTTAGGAAGTAGTGGTGGTGGCGATGACAAAGTGTCAGGTCCAGGCGACACGAGACGACGAAACTTGATCGTGCACCTCGCTCGTCCGCACTTCAAGCCTTGTCGGGTAACGGATTTTATAACTCGGCGATGCCGGGATTGCGCAAAGGATGACCGTGATGGCAGTGTGGCAGCGCACGGCCAGTCCTTGATGGATGCGTTCTTCGAATTGAACATCGATCAGCAGCGGGCCGTCCAGCGTGTATTAAGCTCTCTCGACTACGCGTTGGTTCTAGGAATGCCGGGAACAGGTAAAACCGCGACCATCGCTTTCACCGTTCGTGTGTTGCTGTTCCTCGGGTTTTCAGTGCTGGTCACGAGCTATACGCACTCGGCTGTCGACAACCTATTATTGAAGCTGTTTGCGTACAAGATCCCCATGCTTCGTATTGGCAACATTGCCCAAGTGCATCCCATGATTGCAGACTTCACACTAGATCGACAAGCTGAGAGAGAGGGAATTTCAAGCGTCCGAGCCATGGAAGCCAAAATGGTTAATGCACAGTTGGTGGGATGCACGTGTCTGAGTGTAAACAGCCATGTGCTCTTTGCTAAACGTCGATTCGACTTCTGTATAGTCGACGAGGCCACTCAAATCACGCAGCCCATTGTCCTGGGTGCTCTGCGTTGCGCAGACACGTTTGTGCTCGTGGGAGACCATTATCAGCTTCCGCCACTTGTGGCAAACGCTCAGGCTCGCAAAGAAGGCATGGATGTTAGCTTGTTTCGGCGGCTAGCAGAGGGTCATCCAGAAGCGACTCAGCAACTGTCCTACCAGTACCGAATGAACAGAGACATCATGCTGTTGGCGAATAGGCTGGTATACGGCGATAAACTCAAGTGTGGCTCTTTCAAGGTTGCTTCAAACCACCTCAAGCTAAGATGGCAGCGGCAAGACACCATTGGGCAGAAGTTCGTGTGGCCCATGCGAGTGCTGACGAATAACAATGGCGTTATGTTCTTGGATACGGATGCGATGGGTGAAGCAACGACAGAGAGCTCGAGCACTGCACTGTTAGGGAGCAGCGGTCGTCGACGCATGGAGAACGTCGTGGAGGCGCAGTTGATTGCTGGGTTGGTGGAACTCCTCGTATTGGGATCGGTCCCACCTGAGGAGATCGCGGTTATCTCTCCTTTTCGTTCTCAGGTCGCATTGATTCAACAACATATAACTGCCGTTGCTGCATTCCGCCGAGCTGGTGGATCCGAGTGGGTCCATTCGATCGAAGTGAGTACCATCGACAAGTACCAGGGCAAGGATAAGGGCGTCATCTTGGTTTCATTCGTTCGCTGCAACGAGGAGAAGCACGTGGGCGAGCTTCTCACGGATTGGCGTCGTATTAACGTGGCACTAACGCGTGCCAAGCAAAAACTGCTTCTAGTGGGGTCGGAATCGACACTCAGTGGCGGCAGTGCCCTCTTCCATGTGCTTTCCGCCGTCATTCAGGAACAGCAATGGGGATACAAGCTGCCGCGTGACGCTGTTGAAACTCTTCGACAGTTCGCAGTGAGTGTAGCGGCTCCCATAGAACCTGACCCCGAGCAAGGTACGACTCCTGGATCGAGGTCAAGTCAGACAAACAACAACGTGAAAGTTTCGTTTCTCCAGCGCTCTGCTGGTAGCAGCAGAGGTGACATCGAATCGCTCGTCCTGAACGTATCGAGCGTTCCCTTGCGCCAGCGTCAAGGAGCCCGTTTACCGCAGATGAAGCCGATCTCGCGTGACATTTTCGGCGAGATGTGAACAAATTTGTGCCAAAAGTACCATAGACTGATTGATAGAAAATGGCAAAGGGCCATCATCCATCTGAAGTATTTCAAGCGGTGTGCTCTTCATTTGATGCGATGTTAGCGTTCCTCGTCCTGCTGCTGATGATCGTGGCAGGAGCGGTGTCAGCCGGCGAGTTAATGCTTGGAGGGTGGTCTCCTGCCACTGTTACCGCAGGTACGCGTGCAGTCTTGCTGCAGGCTCTGTCGACGACAAACGTCTGCGTGACCTCGATCGTGTCCGCGCGGAGCCAAGTGGTTGCAGGGACGAATTACGAATTCCGGGTCAATGGATGTCGTGGCGTTCGCGGTGGAAGCTGTGCCAGGTCTTCATGCGTGGCACCACGTACATTAGTGGTGAACGTCTTTGACCAGCCGTGGACTCGCACAACTCTCGTCACGTCGGTGTCGGAGGTATAGTTCCTTACAGGGTCATCCCGATATCTCCCTTTACTTGTTTGAGGTGAGAACTTCGATGGTCAAATAATAAATTGGCAGCGGAGACCACAACAGTCGACATGGCTGTTATTTTGTTTTGATCCGCATGCTTGTCCCCAAGCTGACAGAGCCCAGTTCACACCAGCTCGCTATCTAAAAGATCCTCCACGCCATCTTCACTCCATCGTTTTGCTCATTTCAGACTCTGAAATTCAGAGTGCCAGCATTGGCCCTAGCAACGTGCAACCGTTCCTCTTTTCCTCTGCGGAGTCGCCGAAAAACAAAAACTGCCGTCAAATTCAAGTCGCAGCTCGAAGCTTTAGCGACAGACAAATGAAGGACAAATGAAGTTCAGAACTCCCAACAGTGTTCTTATAAAGCTCGCTGACTGAGTGCTAGAGATCGCTACTGCTGCTCCCTAGTCACCTGCACCCCCTCCATTTACGGAGTCACCGTGTGCTTGTGGCCTTCGTGGTGGAGGCCATGCTCCTCATGAGCGGGGTCGGACTTGTCGCCCTTGATCTTGTCCTTGACGTCGTGCATCTTCTCCTTCGCGCGCTCCACAAGGGAAGGCGAGAGGGACTTCTCTGCAGTCGCGATCTGGTGGTCCAGTGCGCTGAGGCTGAAGTTGTCGCGGAGGGTTTTCTTCACCAGTGTCTCCACCGTCTCACTACTCCCCGTGATGCCGCCACCGTTCTTGTCCTCGCCACCGAGGAAGCCTCCGCGGTGTTCGTGCTTCTCCTTGTCGCTCTTGCCGAACAAGCCACCCTCAGACTCCTTCTCCTTGTCGCTCTTCCCGAACAAGCCGCCCTGCTTCTCGCCTTCGTCCTTGTTCTTGCCGAAAAACCCACCCTCGGACTCCTTCTCCTTGTCGCTCTTCCCGAAAAGACCACCACCCTGCTCATCCTTCTTGTGCTTGTCATCCTCTCCAAACATACCGTGCTTCTCGTCCTTCCCCTTCTCATGGTGCCCGCCAACGGCGGCATCCACCGTCCCCTTGACCCCCATCCGCTGTCCGTTCTCCTTGTCGTAGTTGCGAGCCGTGACCTTCAGAGTCTCCATGGCCTTCGCCGTGGCGTCCCTGATGTTGCGGGCGGAAGAGATCTCCGTCTTGGACGGCTTGCGGTTCTTGTTGATCTCGTGGGCCACGTGCTTCAGGTCCATCGCCGTGTCCTTGGCGGTGCGCATGTCGCTCCGCATGTACGACGAGGCCGTGTTGACGAAGTGGTTGCCATTGCGGCTGTCGTACTCGGAGAGGTGCTTCTTGAGCAGCTTGAGGCAGTTGGACGTGTCCTCGGCGCTCTGGTTCAGCACTTGCTCCAGCTTGAAGAATTCTTCCTCGGTGTTAACGTTGCGGTCGGTGGACTTGCCCATGGTAGAGTTGTGCTTGCGCGGTGTTGCGTCGGTTTGGTATCGGCTTGTGTGCTTGAGATCACGTTGCGAAATGAGCCGAGCTAGCAAGCTCGAATCCACTTAGTTGAGAGCAGCTTTGGGACGAGTGTTGAAGTGCCGGTGTGTGGGACGCCAAGCAGGTTTCTGGTAGCTTTCGAAAGCCATCGTGGGGCTTCGCGAGTCAACGGTCTGATACAAATACTCAAACCGCTTCGCTCTAATGGATTAAATCTGCTTTGTCTCGCCATTGTCGCGCAGTACGGGCAGCCATTAAATATTCGTAGAAACTCGCAAGGCCCCCACCGAGACGCGGTGCCTGCTGTCAGCTCATTTCGAAACGTGATCAAATCGGAGCACAATCATGGGCAAGTCCACGGAGCGCATTTCAACCGAGCAAGCGTTCTCCAAGCTGGAGCAGACGCTGATCCAGACGGCAGACGATGCCGTCAACTGCCTCAAAGTCCTCAAGGGCAACCTCGGCGAGTTCGACAGTCGCCACAAGCTCATCTTCGTCAACACCTCCAAGTTCTTCCTTAGGAGCGACATCCGCGCGGCGAAGGACACGGCCTCGGAGCTGCGTACCGCAGCCAACCAGATCGCCGAGTGCGAGTCCCTGTCGGAGTCGGAGCTTACTGCGGCTCGCAGTGCGATGCATGCAACGGCCGATGGCTTGAACGAGTTGGCGAGAGCGGCTCGCACCTACGACAAGAAGAACCTCAAGGCGAGAGGCATCACGGGCGTCGTGGGCGGCCTGCTAGGACCGAAGAAGGAGATCGAGGTGGTCGACCACCCTGCTGACATGGACAAGAAGCGGGTGGGGTCGGAAGGCATTCTCCGAGCCCCCGACACGGTGGAAGAAGTGGTGACGTCGACTCTGGGCGACTGCTTCAGTGGCTTCTCGGCCTTGCAACATCAGACTGCAACCGCGGAGAAGTCCCTCTCGCCTCTGTTTGCGGGACGCACCAGCGAGGAAGAGGCTGACGCACCGTGACAAAAGTAAAAAGAGCAAGACTTCACTGACCAGTCTGCCTTATCCTTTGTACGAAGTAGCGATGCAAACGGTACTCAACAAATGTATATTTTTTTATTTCCCCGGCTGAAGTTATGTTCAACATGTAGCCATCTTCATGATCACCCCCGTCCAACACAGCGTTGATCAGCTTGATAGTATTTGCGTGCTGAGAGCGACACGTTTGCTGGGGAAGCGAAATGTCCCCCGTCGTCGGGCTCTACTGTACTAGATCATGTCACACTGCAGCCCTCGGCTCGGGGTGACGATTGCTCGTGCCATGCTCCACTGACAAGCTACGCGTAGAGTCCTGGGGTCTTCTGCGACTTCCAGCCAGAGCGGTCGCCAGGATCGAGCTCTCTCGATGTGAGCTTGCAGTGGGGATTTTCTATGCGAGTTTTGGTGTCAATTGTTGCTTGGTCGTCTGCGTTGTGCGCCCAACTTCAACGCGTCGTAGGCAAGAGCGGTCGAGCTGGCGCACAAACGGACCCAGCAGTCGACAGGCAGCGGTTCCTACCGTGTCAACTGCACTTGCTTGTTGCCTGATACGGGGCTTTCGATGGACGAAGACGCACGCGAGACACTCCTGCCTGTAAAATCAACCCCAGAGAAAGCTGGTACACGATGGTACAGGCGTGACAATTGCAAGGTTGATAGCCACCATTTTCGTTTCAGCGTGCGACAAATGCGAATGACCCCTGCCGAACGACGCAGACTAGGTTCTTATCGCGGCGAAACCTCCCATCAGCGAGCGCGTCTGGGCGCCGCGAGGCCTCGAGGCATCTCCCCGTTTCGAATCGAGTGAACCACCGCCGCTGGTGCCTGCAAATTTGCCTGCAGCGTGCACAGCCTGTGACGTGCCGCGCCACGTGCGCCGCTGCACTTGACCGCAAGCGTTTCTGAAGTTGAAGTGGCAAATCTTCAGTCTTGAAGCTGCAATCTCGATCCGACGACGGCGGAGTTTCGGCGAATGAGATGGCGTTTCGACGCACTTTCAGCCACTCAGAGCACGCTAAATTGATTTAACATTTTCGTGTTCATTTACATAAAGTATCTGTTAGTCCAAGCGAGGGCACGATAACGTCTCATCGGCTCCAGCCGCGCTCATGGCTTCGTATCAGCGTAGATACGCACGTTGTGGCTGCTGCAGCACGGCGATCGGCCTGTCGGACACTGCAGCCCGAACTTCCGGCGCCGAACTTGGCGCTAGCGGCCGCCGCTGCTTGGCTCACTTTCCCTTTTGCCTCGCTCTCCGCACCTTTCACTGCAACTCCAGCAGCAGTCGCCACCACCATGTTATCCTCGAGTCCGAGACCCCAGCACAGCGGCGAGGTGCACCCGTTGCTCGAGACCCACGCCGCGCCGCTCCCCCAGCCTCCCCCTACCAGCTACAGCCGCGTTAGCCGCTGGAGCGTGCTGGCGATCGTGTCGACGCTGCTGCTCACCGCTGCAGTCGTCGGCGTCTTCAAGCCCAGCGCGACGAGTCTGAGAACCGTGACGACCATCGCGCCCGACGCCAAGTTCGACCTGTTCACGCCCATCTTCAACGCCGAAGCTCCGCCCGAGAGCCTCTTCGCCCACACCGACGCGCACAAGAACCTGCTGCCGCCCAAGTTCCTGGCCCCCGGCCTCGTGGGCTCGCGCGCCATCCCAACCAACGACTGGTGGGGCAACATCATCGGCGCCACGGTCGGCGACGACGAGGTTATTCAGCCCGTGTGGACCAACCCGTACAGTGTGACGCCGTCCATCTTCATGGAGCCCTACGGCCTCACGATGAACTACCCGTACACGACCCGCTTGTTCGGAGGCGGCCTGACCGGCAACGGCGACGCCGAGATGTACTACCTCCACGGCCAGATCCCCGAGTTCACCTTCTCCGCCACCGAGTTCTCCAACGCGTCCCGCCCCATCTTCGAGGTCTTCGACTGGGACGACCTCAGTGTGCAGCTCCGCTTCCTGTCTCGCCAGGACTCGTCCAAGAAGTTCGAGGCAACGCTCGCTAGCGGCATGGCCTTCGTCACTGCTCACTACGCGGGCCTCACCCCGCGCTTCCAGACGTTTTACAACATTTCGTCGATCAATGGCCTGGACGTCACGGAGACCGTCAACCGTCCTCTGACCAACACCCGCTACGTGCTGCAGTTCGACAACGGCGTCACCTGGACGCTCTACTTCTCCACCGAAGTCACGCTGCACTTCGACGGACACTCGACGCTTGACATGAAGAAGCCGTTCACGGGTATCGCTCGTGTCGCGCTGATCCCGGACGCATCAGCCCAGGAGCAGAGTTTCTTTGACCAAACGGCGAGCTGCGTCCTCAACGGCGGCCGAGTCGAAGCCCACAACGAAGACGCCTACGCTTACAAGTGGCAAACCAGCGGCGACTGCACCAACGGAATGCTGCACTACGCCCAGGTGCACCACATCGACACCCTGGACCGCAGATATGCCACGGAAGCTGAAGGCGTGGCTGCTCACTCCACGACGCGCGGACTGATGCAGGGAGTCGTGACCAAGACCTCGCCGCCCGAGTGGCGCATGGTGGAAACGGTGGACTTCCCCGTGGACTTCTACCCGCCGCGAAAGCCTGACGCACGTGCGGTCAAGACATACGAGATGAAGAAGAACCTGATCGCCGACATCGACGCCGAGTGGTCGATCGCTCTGGGTCAGAGCTACTACTTCAACGGCAAGGCTGCTCAGAAGTACGCGTCGCTCTGTCTGATGGCTGGAGACCCGTCCATTGTTGTTGAAGACGACACCGAGCTGCTTTCGCACTGCGTCAAGAAGCTGGAGGGTTTGCTGGCGCCATTCCTGGACAACTCGTGGACCAACGCGCTCAACTACGATACCATTTACCGCGGCATCGTGAGCTCGCAGGGCTTCACTCTGCACGACGCGAACGTCGACTTCGGCAACACCATGTACAACGACCACCACTACCATTACGGCTACTTTGTAGTCACGGCTGCCATCATCAACAAGCTTGACCCCACGTGGTCGGGCATTCCTGCACTCAACCGCATGGCAGGCTTCATGGTCCGCGACGTCGCGAACCCGTCGGACGCGGACCCGTACTTCCCCAAGTTCCGCAGTCTCGACTGGTACCGCGGTCACTCGTACTCGCACGGCATCACGGCACTCGGTGACGGCAAGGACGAGGAGAGCACGTCCGAGGACATGAACTTCTACTACGGCATGACGCTGCTGGGCAAGGTCACTGGCGACACCCACCTCGAAACTGTTGGCAAGCTCATGGTCAAGCTCAACGCCCGTGCCATCCAGACGTACTTCCTACTCGAGGACGGCAACCGTGCCCACCCGGACCACTACCGCGACAACAGGGTCATGGGTATCCTCTTCGACAACAAGGTCACCTACGCCACGTGGTTCAGCGGTGAGAAGTACGCGATCCACGGCATTCAGATGCTCCCGGCCACGGCTGTCACCGAGTTCGTACGCACGCGCGACTTCGTCGAGCAGGAATGGAACCAGATTCTGGCCCGCGAGCCTATTGTCCAGAACGACGAACAGACCAACCCGTGGCTTTCACTTCTCTACATGAACTACGCCACCGTCAACAAGGAGTTCGCGCTTGAGAAGCTGAGCAATGTCACCATGGACGATGGACTCTCCCGCTCCTGGGCGATGTACATCGCAGCCACCCGGCCGTAAGGTAGTAGATCCACTCGGCCGACTTACGATGATATGAGGGCGATGCCGGGAAGGCATCGCCTTGTAGAGTACAAGTCGAACTAAATAGATAACAATTCATCGATTCTTCACACACTGAGTTGTCTTGACGATTGAGTGAGTGTAGGGATTGAGAGCACCAAAGCGACTTCGGAACCACGAGAAACGGACTGTCACTGATCGAAAATGCTGTTTGGGTTCGTATTTCGTGTAGAAAAGTTGTAGCTGTAGTCCGCCGTTAGCGCTTTCTCCAGCTAGAAATCATACTCGTCGCCTCGAGGACTTGCGATCGACAGAACTTCCTTCGTCTCCGTAGTTTCCTTCGCGTCCGCTTCAGGAGCTTTCGACTTCTTCGATCCGTGCTTCCACTCGCGGATCTCTTCACGGAGTTTTTCGTCGCTCACTAGCTGTTGAAGCGTGAGTGGCTCTCCTGTTAGCGGGCAGCGGTTCCCAAAATCGCGGAACCAAGCCTCCATGACCTGACGCTCGAAGACTTGGCCGTACGGTGATCGCATCGGGTTCTTCATCAACTGCAGTGACACTGCACACTTGAACTCGGGCGGGATATCTCGTGATCCTGCTTTCTTTTTCTTCTTCTTGGAGGGGTCTTTCGGCTTCTTCCTGTGTTTCTCCTTGGGTAGTGAGTCAGCGGCAGGTGCCTTGGCGTCGGTGTCCTCGTCAGCATCGTCGTCCCCGTCATCTACCGCATCCGCATCTTGAATGGTGATAGCATTTAGACTCGGCAAGTCCCCGAGCAATTCGTACTCCTCCTTGCGTGACAAAGGCGTCACCTTCTTGACAGGAACAGGCTCGACATTTGGTGTGGAGGCTGCAGCTTCAGCCTGCTTCGGTGGCGACGGCGATGACGCAGTTGGCAAATGTGACGCGATGTCTTCGAGCATGGTGCGGATCTCGCTATGGATAGTGAGGTCTTTCGCAATAGAGCCGCGATCAGTCTTGAGCAACACGTCCGCGCCGTAGACAACCAGCATCTTCACGATTGCCACTCGGGAATGATACGCAGCTTCATGCAGCGCTGTCCACCCGAGCTTGTTCGTCGCATTCTTGTTGACCCCCCACTCCAGTAGCATCTTGACGGTGGGTCCATGGCCTTGACGAGCTGCTTCGGCCAGCGGTAACTGCCCCGGGAACGGGCACAATGCAAACTCGGGGCATATAACATCGTGCTTGGCACCTGCGCGCAGGAGTTCCTGTGCGATGGTAGTATATCCGCGGTGGCAAGCATCGTAGAGTGGAGTCCACCCCACCGAGTTGGCAGTATTCATATTGGCCCCTGCTCGAATGAGCTTTATTGCCAACGCCTCCAAGCCGTAGGCGCACGTGACATGCAATGCTGTCCAGCCGCACGAAAACGACCCGGGGCCACGACGCGTTACCCCGTTCAGGTCGGCCTTACCAGCAACCAGCTCCTTCAGGATCGCGATCCCTGCCTCTTGAGCGTTGAGCATGTGGCAGGCTGAGTGCAGCGGCGTCCAGCCATCGTTGTTGGGCAGATGCAGCGTCGCCTTGTCAAGCACAATCTTGTCGTTGCCCACGAAGACGATTAGCTTGTTTTCTTCCGGGGCCTCCTCCAGCACCACTGGTTTGTCCGCTGCAGGCTTGACCGCTTCTCCGTTCTCGAGCGTCAACTGCTGGA
Source organism: Phytophthora pluvialis (assembly GCA_001314425.1). NCBI lineage: Eukaryota > Oomycota > Peronosporomycetes > Peronosporales > Peronosporaceae > Phytophthora > Phytophthora pluvialis. The sequence continues at coordinate 14,728 of LGTU01000159.1, forward strand.
ACTTGCCGTCAGGATCAGGAGAGCGCACGATCAGCACCATGTTGCCGCCCTTGTTGAAACCGCGCGCTTGGTCTCGCGGGTTCTTCGGTCCGACATGGAAGTCGTACAGTCGATACAGATCGGGAAAGCGCACGAAGCGCGGATCCAGCCCCTGCACCATGGCATCGCCCAGGATCATGGTGCACGCCAGCATCTGCTCGAAGGACGCTTGGGTAGACGCCGCGCCGCCCATCGTTCCGTCGCTCCTAGTTCACAAGAAGAGGATCAACGCTGGCAACAACAACAAGAACGCGCAGAAGGCGAAGTGGGAAGGTGCTGCGTCTTCGCAGGAGCCGATCGCTGCGGCGACCGTTCGTTGTCGGACGCGAGAATGTGGAGCACACAAGGAATGGAGTAAAGCGAGCCAGTCGGCTTGCGATTTGGGCAACGGGTTTCTGCTGGCAACTAGCTGCCTCGCGCTTCACTTGACGCAGGGAATTGGTCGCTTCACTGCGGTGCTGGGGCCGCGACGACGGACTTGAGCTCCGTGGTGCTGGTCCAGGGCTGGTCGAACACCCTCACGATGAAGCGGGTGACACCGTTGAGAGAGGTGCTCGAGCCTTCCACGTCGAACTCGTAGTTGGTGCCGGCCACGACCTGCGAGCGCACGGACACAACGTTGGCCACGGTCAGGTCGGAGCCTACCAGCGCGCGGTCCAAGGCGGCACGCGCTTCGGGCGTCACTTCCGTCGCGGGGGAGAAGCCGCCGACGATCACGGGACCAGGCATATCTGTCTGCAGCGGGGAAGCGTCTTGCGGGGATTCCTAAGATTTCGTTCTGATTATGTGCTACCGGGGGCTGTCGTCGAGCTGCGTCAACGCTTTTCATGAGCTGTTAGATCCCCGCAATGCAATAGGAACACGAAGGATGGAGAAACCACGCAGCTCACGTATCAACATGTAAACCCATACCAGCAGTTTGTTGGAGCGGCTGACATGGGCAGCAAGGTGGCTCTCTTGCTCTCCGCCCGGTCCTGATGCCTTGTCCTTCTAGTCGCTGCTTCTAGTAGCTTCGCTGCCAGCCTTTGTCCATCTGTTGCCTATTCCTCCTTCTTGAACATTTTCTTGAACATGCCACCGATCCGCGACTTCCGGTGGCCATCCTCTCCGTACAGACTGTTCCGGTTGAGGCTTCCGCGGCCAGGAGGACTCATGCCCTCTGCGTGCGGCGACACTCCACGCGGCACCGGGTTGTTCATAATGGTATCTAAAGTCGCACGGCGCTCGGTGCGAGACGGGTTGGAGTTGACCGAGACCGACACAGGCACCGGCCCCATTGAAGTAGCCGTGTCCGACCGGTGCTCGCGCTGTTCACTCTCCCTTGTCACCTTGCTAGCAGCACTGCACATCATCACCACCAGCAATGAAACAACGTTAGTTAGCAATGTCGCCACGACGATGAGACTTGGTAGCGGTGAACTTACGAGGAGCGACGATTGATAAAGTCGCTGCTGCGTCGTCCATTGTCATACGAGGGCTTCGAGTCCACTACCATGGCCCGCATGCGCTCCAACAGATCCTCCGATACACCATCGGCTTCCGCTAGGCTGATGATGTCGAGCAGCACATCCTGCTGCTGCACACGGGCCTTAAGCTCTGCCGAGTACACAGAGCGCTGCATCCGCAGATCCTCCTTCAACTCGGCCACCTGCTTCTTGTACTTCTTCATCTTCTCCTCCTGGGACTTGATCAGCGCAGCGTGCGTGCTCATGAGTCGCAGGTTAGCCTTCGATTGCTGCTTGTTGTGCTGGTTAAGCGCGGCGAACGATGCACCAGCAGCCGTGTATGCATCCTTGATCTTCTTGTTTTCCGCCTTCAGGTTTTCGTTCTCCTGCGACAGCATCTGGATGAGCTCACGGCCCTTCGTAACTTCCTTCCGCAGGTAGTCAATCATGCGCTCTGAGTCATCGAGCAGCTTGCCGTCATCTATGGACTCACGTTCTATCCTGCTCGACCGCATGCTGTTTCGGTATTGGGGAGGTGCTTCGCTTTCGTAGATGCTGCTGGTCGCACTAGGCACAGACGAATTCCGAACCTGGTTCAGCTCCTGCTGCAACGACGAGTTCTCTGCTTCAATTTCCATGCGAGCACGTTTTTCGTCCTCCAGACGGTGCTTCAGCAGCTCTACCTCAGTCTCCATGATATCCTGTTCCTTCCGTTCCGACAAAAGCCTATGATACTTGCCCACTTGCTTTTTCATCTTCAGGTTCGACTGAATCTTGATGACAGCGCTACGGAACTTGGCATACTTCTTTTCCGATAGATGCTTGCGGTACGCAGTTTGGACCTTGATCGCGCTTTTCTCTTTCATCATCAGGTACACCCGCTGGCGCGAGCGAACTCCACGCCACACGCTCTGCACGATAACGCACTTCCTGCGCTTCTCCAAATACGCTTGCCGCTGCATCCGGCAGCGTTGAAGGGCTTGAATTTTAGATATCACGGCGCGAACCTTCTTGATCCTTCGCCTTGCCATCCACCGTCGTGCAGCCTGCTGAATCATTATTGCTCGGTCGTGCACGAACGTTGTGCGTCTGTGCTCCAAAAACTCCAGCACGTCCTTACCGAAGTAGACCAGGCTTTTGCCGACCACGAAAGTGGGTGTTCTGGAGTGCTCGCTGCCTTCTTGCGTCCGGGCAAAGTCTTCACCATTCAGCAACTCCATAGCGAGCTGCTCACAAGCCTCAGTAACAGTTGTAGATTCCTTCGTCAGCGTCGCCTCCTTTTTGCTTCTCATCATTACAAATCGGCGCAGGAACTTCTCATGCGCCATCTTGTTCGGGAACGCGGCGCGTGTGATACGGATGGCTTCAACTACGCCGGCGCACCGGAGCTGGTTGACAACCGCATCGATTTCGTAGATGTTCGGACTCTTTTGAGAGTTAGGCTTAATGCAGCGTACATAGTGAACCTCGGTGCTGGAGATATCGCTCATCAGCAGTGACAACTGCGCCTTGAACTTGTAGCTCACGGTTTCTTGCATGAACGTAGAAGTTTTCCGGCTAACTGTACTGCGTCGGCCTGACTCCATCATGGTTGCAGCACGGACTGCCAGATCCGCGTCCGTCATAAATGCTGTGTTGTTGTCGTCGCCGAATACCATCGACATCAAACCATTCGAGCTCGTGCCGAGCAGCTCCAACAGATCAGTCTGGAGTGAGTCCTTGTTCTTCTCGACAAAGCCTTCCGCGTCGTACGTGACAGGGCCTGCGTAGTGGTGCAGCAGGAAGTGCATTTGACTCAGACGTGCTCGCTCAAGGCGAGGGTGAGACTCACGCAGTGACACTAGCTTCGACACGAACGACAAGTCGCTACCCATGGGACGAACACATTCTTCGTTGAGCAGCGCCATCACGCCCATCGAGTTCTCCAGTAGGTCTAGCATGTCTTGGTTGTCTTGGTACTTCACGAACTCCCAAGCAACATTCTCTTGCTGGTACTCCTCCTGCACTGTCTTGAACACATCCAACGTAAACTTCTGCTGTAGCTTTTCGTTTGCAAAGTTGATGCAGAACTGTTCAAAGCTGTTGTGCTCGAAGGACTCAAAACCGAATATATCCAGCAAGTCAATGTGCAGGTACGATGGGGTGGATGCACTTCGGTCGGCCGAGTTCGAGATACTGTGATTCACCCGACGCACTAGATACCCAAACACGCGCGCGTAGATTTCCTTTGCTAGAGCATCACGGTTGTTGCCGGCTTGGTGGTCCGACAGCGGTACGCAATACACTTCTTGACGCGCCTTGACCGTGCGGCTGCAGAGCTGTTTGCTTAGCGCTGCCACTTCCACACCAAGGAGCTTCGCGCACTGCCCGATTTCATTCTTCTGCTGCTCAATCTGCTCGGCTGTGGCGGATCCAGACGGCGACGAAGCATTAAGAGAAGCAACAGCTTGACTAGCATCGTCCTTGTTCGATTCGAGCGGCACGAAATCAAGCTGACCAAGACGCAGGATACCGCATAGAGCGCTGAAGAGCTCACTCTGCTCCTTGTCGCTGAGTCCAATGGTAGTCAGTGCATCGCGGGTCACCTGGTAACGCTCGAGGTCGGTCTTGCCGTCCAGGGTGAGCTTCTCATCCTGCAAGTAGCGGAACTCCTTGGCCGACGTGTCGTCATTGAAGCTGAACACGTCCTCCTTGGCGCTCACAAGCTGGTAGAAGATGTGGTAGTTGCGCTCGCCCGCAGCCTGCGCCACTACGCGCGATTTCTCCAACAGATAGTGGCGACACTCTGCCCCGACGAGGCAGTAGTCGCTGTTGAACTGCAGCTGCGTGAACTTCCCGAATCGACTCGAGTTGTCGTTGCGGATGGTCTTGGCGTTACCGAAGGCCTCCAGCAACGGGTTACTCTTGAGCACCTTCTCCACGACAATCGTCTCCCCGCTCTCGGCGGGGTGCAACCTCTTGGCGATGCCCATGGAGATGCTGGCGAGGTGCTCCATCATGATCTTGACCGTCTCGGTCTTGCCCGCCCCAGACTCTCCGCTCACGAGGATGCTCTGCGGGGTGCGGTGCTGCTTCATGTGGTGGAAGGCCTCGGCGCTGGTCGCGTACACGTGCGGCGGCATCTCGTCCCACGGCCGCTGCGTGTACAGGTCGCGCAGCTCCTCCGAGTAGTGCTCCTTGACCCACTGGTACGGGTTCACGGCCACCACGATTTTGCCCGTGTACGTGTATGGCTCCTTGGCGTAGAAGCGCTCGCGCACATTGTAGACGATGGCGGGCTCGTGCAGGTGGCCCAGCTCGCACATGTCCTCGGCGCCGACGCTGGGCTTGGTCTTGACGGCCTCGCCCTCCTCCGGGCCGTTCTGCAGAGGCAGAGAGTCGGGCATGCCGTCCCCGTTCAGGTCCACGGTGCGCTCCTCGGCGGGCGCGTCCTGGTCATAGCCAGCGCCCGAGGCGTCGGCCAGCGGCTGCACACGCACGCGGAAGACCCTGCCGCTCGCGTCCACCGACAGGACGGTGGCCGGCACCCACACGACCTTCTCGTCCGGGATGAACACGCGGATGCCCTCCATAATGCGGAATGGGAGTGATGGTCAAGCGAGCGCAGGGAGCGTCTCCCTGAGACCAGCTTGGAGACCGAGTGCGGGGGGAAGCGTGCGTGGCGTCGAGCAACGATCCGATTTAGCGGGATAGATCTGTTTATGCACTGTTGACTTGACTTTTGTAAGAGCTGGAAGGAGGCAACTTCACGTAACCAACTTTGGCGGGGGGGAGAGGTCTACTGCAGGCTTTGGACCAAAGTTTGGTGGCAGTGAGGCTCCCCCCTGCGTCTCGGAGCAGGACGCGTAGCAGCTCGAGGTCCGCGCATTAACGTCGTCAGCTCGCCGACGGCTCGTCTCCACCGAACAGTAGTGACATCCTGGTCAATAGTGACTTCAAGCCGCATCCGCTCATAGTGACAATTCTGGTGCCAGAGACTATAAGATGGCTTCACTTGTGATGCTATTTTTACAGGGTAGAGCTTGAGATCGAGCATGCTTCGCCCAGGACACACCGTCTATCTGTCCGGGGGGCTGCTGGTCCAAGCACCACAATTGCACCGAGGCGGGCTGTGCAAAAATGCCCGTCGTGCGCTTCCAGCAGCGCGACGACCGAGTGGAGTACGACGCGCTCACCACTGCGGAGCTGCTTGGCTCGCAGGAAGGAGATGACGATATGCATACGGGCCGAAGCGCTGGCACCGAGAGCGACGAGCTCCACTCGATCGGCGAGGACGACGAGCAGTCGCTGCTGAGCCAGCTGTCAGCGCTGCAAGCGGCCGAGCGATCTCGATCCGTGCGGTTCGAAGACGAGGAGTCTGTCGATTCACAAGAGCCCCAACAGTACCCTCGCGCTGTCGTCGCTGGGATCAACGCCTCGGCGTCATCTCCTCGATCCCCACTGCTTAAGAAGTTTGCACCCGTACAGGACCGCCGCGTTAACACCATTCTTCTCGAGGCATTGCATCTGACCGACATATCAAGGGACGAGATCGGCTTGATCGAGCGATCGATCAAGCGGCTCAATGACGCGATTCTAGGTTTTGCTTTGCTGGTGGACAAGCAGGTGAAAATTGTCGGCGCCCCCAGTGCCGAGGAGCGTGGTCGCATCAAAGCAGATATTCAGGATCTCTCGTGTCAGCTGAAGGCCTCGAATGCATTGATAGAGAGCACCTGTGCGCGAATGAAGAAGCACCTGGTGGCAGGGAGGAACCAGCTTAGTGCTCACAAGCGGAGACACCAGGCAGAGCAAGGTGAAGTTGAAAACTCGGACAGCGAGATATCAGAGTGCACTTCCCCACGCTGTAGCGTCTTCGAGCAGCAGCAGCATTTACACCAGCAGCAACAGTTGCAGGAGCGTCAACAGACTCAGTACAGGCCGCAGTCGACGGAGCAAACTGGAATTCGCTTCAATCGATCACCGCCACGACCAACTATCGCACCAAATATCCCGTACGGCTGCAGAGGTCCTGCAGCCATAGGCGGTGTATCCCCAATGATGCCCGGCAACGCGTCGCCAGGGAAAAGAAATAGCGCACCAACAGAGTCTCGAACACCACGAGAATCGAACGTACCTCTCATCTGGATCCTCAAGCCTCGGCCTGTTAGCGACGACGATGAAGATGACGAATTGGCTCCTACTGGAATAGTATCGACCGATCTGTTTACCTCCGTGTTGGACGCAGTGGGGCTTCACGACAAAGAGTTCCTGGAAAGGAGAGACTTGAGGACATTCCTGCATGGCGTTTTGGCGTTTTTCATCGCTCGGAACCCGGCACTCCGGTTCATGGACAAAGCTTACCATCGAAGTCTCATGCCCGACTACGTCAATGAGCTGGCCGACGCGTTAGTGATGGATATGCAGCTTATTCCACAGGTACATGTACAGACAAAGGTACTTAGCCCCATCCTTGGTTCGCTCATCACCAACGCTTGCCTCTCTCTGCCTGAACAGCTCTCGGGAAGGTCAGTCATCGTCACGCCCGTGAACACGCTCAAGGGATATGTGTGTACGGAGCCCTACCGCTTTGACCGACTGCTTCACAACGTCCACGTGAGTCTTAGCGACAGCTCGATCAAGGATCCAAACGGCTTCTTCACTGCGCCGCCGTTCGCTGACGCCGCAGCAGAGGCGGCCGCCGCCACGTTCCCCTCGAGTCCGTTCAAGGAGCAGATGACGCGTAACAGAGGCATCCTGAACGGCGGCAAGGTCGTTGAGCTCGTCGTGGCCAAGCCGCGGGAGCCCGAGCTCCTTGAAACCGCCGAGCAGACGCTGGGCATGGCCAAGCTGCTGCACGATCTGGCCACGGCCGAGTGCGAGGCGCGGAGCGGCAGCCGCATGTCGATCCGGGCGCAGGTGCCGCACGCGAAGGAGTTCTCCAAAGCCTACATCGCCTCGTCCAAGGAGCTGATGCTCCAGGAGACGAGCTTCCTCTGATCGGCCGTCACCTACGGTCTCAACTGGAAGCCTAAGGATAACATAAACTTGATTGAGTGCGACGTGCGCGCTTTCTTGATGAACCAGCCAGATGCCGGTCAGGCTAGTCGCGCGACTAAGAAGCCTACTCGAAATACCATTTCTAGCTGGGATGGCTATATACAGTACATCGCACGATCACATGTTGCTCTCGCGAGTTACCACTAACTATTGTCACACCCTGCTCGGCCCTGACTGCCTCCTTGCTTGTCTGCTTCACGCTCAATACTACACGGTGTCGAAAAAAAAAAACTAACTGGAACTGTCGCTCAATACTCCACCATTCGTGTCGAGAGGTTGCTGGCGCTGCTGTTGCGGCGGTACAGCTGTGCTCGTCGCTTCCGCTCCCTCTGCTCCTCCTCCGGGTTCAGCGTCGGTACGCTGTATTCGCAGAGCGACACGTACGAGGACCCTCGCTCTCGGATGGCGCAGGGCGCGACGCTCAGGAATTTCTGCATGGCGAAGGATTCTCGCAGAAATGCCATCTGCTGCACTGTTCGTAGCAGCTCCTGGAAGCTATCGCACCTCGACTGCAAGTGCGACCGGTCGTGTCGTTTCCAGAACGTGAGGAAGCCCGCGTGGGGCAAGGGGGGCAGCGCGATGGCCATGATGGCGCGCTCGAGCTTGTCCTCCTGCGTCATGGCATCGGTCGGCGCGGGCGCGACCCCCCTGGCTAGTCTGGACACTGCCTTGCTGCGGTAATATGCCTGCCGGTTCTCGAGAATCTCGCTGAGCTGACTGTGCAGGTCCTTGAAGTCCGAGTAACTGCGGCGGATGGTGTACGTCTGAAGGGGGGCGTCGTGGTCCACCACGTCGATGTGGTACATAACCTTCTTCTCCCGGCCCCGCATGGAGAAGCCCGAGAGCACGAGGTCCGAGCACGCGTCCGAGGACGACGCGGTGGAGCGTCGGCTGGAGGCCGTGGACTGGCCCAGTTCCTGCTGTCTGATCTGTCGCGTTGCGTCGGACTGTCGTCGCCCGACCGCCCCGAGCTTCTCGAGCTCGAGCTCGTCGTCTGTGCAGGTCATGGTGGCGTTGGACGGCGGGTCCCGGGGCTTCTGCAGGTCGTCCTCGTCCAGCGGCTGCGGCTTGTCCTCGCGGGTCTCGCACACCGGGCCCAGCGTGGCAAATAGGCTGCTGTTGCTGACCTTGATCGGGGACGGGAGCACCTGCGCTGCGGCGAAGTACCAGTCGGGCAGGCGGTCCACCACCGCCTCGAGCTGCCTGCCGCGCGACACATTGGGCTCCGCCATGGACAGCGCGAATTGACTTGTGCGCAGCGCGGGGGCAGCGCAGCTGTGAGGGAATCATCGGTTTTGGGCTCATCCCCGTCTTTGGAGCTTTCAAAAACTTGGTTTCAAGGCCGGGGTTTGCCGTTCAAGGAAGCCCCAAAACTCGGAGCGACTTGGTTTCAGTATGCCGGGTTTTCCCAGGTTTATTGCCAAGGCGATTTTGGGAACGCAGGGGAGGGGATCAAGCGATGCCTTCGCCGGCACGCAGCTGTTCACGTTGATGCCGGCCAGCAGCACTGCTTTTTGTGGCGCGCGAGAAGGCTGCATCGGTAAAAAGCTGGCGGTCTGTCAAGCGTTGAACCATTTGCTTGTAGTTGAGCGATCCACCCAGACAATCTTCGACCGCATGCGCTGCTGCATTGCTGTGCGCGGCCGCATCGGTCGAAGGGAGCACGTCCGCTACGGCGCCACTTGAAGGACCGCTGCGTAATGCGGTCCTCACGCCGAGAAAATCTGCCATCAAACGGCGTGGTGCAAAAGCTCGGCACTTTTGACTCGCCACCTGCCAGCGAATGTACAGATTGGATAGGCCCTTGGAGTACAGGTTGTTTAGGATAAGAAGCTCGGTCGGGCGGCAAACACGGGCTCGATCGTGAACACGAACATTTTACTCGTCGATTTTAGACGTTGTAGCCGATCCTGTGAGAAAAGTAGAACGCGAGAGAGCGCTTATTCTTCTGGATCGGCAACGCTTTGCCAGCTCCATCGAGGTGTTGCCTCTCTCACGGGGAGGCTCACCTGCATACGTGTATATCGCCTGTGCCTGACCCCATGAAGGCCGAGCATTTTCATATGGGTTCGCCCTGTATGTGTGCTAAAAACATGCACGCGCATGTCCAAGTGTCCGCTGTCGGAGTGATGGTAAGATCAGTTCAAGCCCGCCCACCGCGTGCAATGCGAGCCATGCGAGCCGCTGCTTAAAATTGGCCAAGCAGGCCCTGCCATAGGCTCACACCCTAAATGCTCGCAAAAGCCGATCTACCACCAAAGCGTCGCCGTGAAAAGACTCGGATTCTTGCTCGATGGCGCCGCAGATGACCAGCTCCGGCGAAACGCTGCGTTCACTCTCAGTTGCAAGCTCTGACTCCTTCCGGGCCCCTGCAAGCTCAATGCGTGGCCCTGCTGCTTCGACCTCTCAACGTCAACAGGACATTTTTTTCCGGCCAGACAAGCCAGGAATACCCCCACACAAATAGTTATAGGGACCGGCGTTCTCCCCGAAAGCCTTGCCAGCGCAACCTCCACTTGTCCTCGCCAACGCGATCTGTCCAGTTGGGCACCAGCGTAGCATTTTCTCGTCCACGTGTCTCCTTGACTTTCTCATTGCCTCATGACGCTCCAGCGCTCGCCGCGGTCCGCGGCCGAGCGCCGGCGCGAGCGCGAGATGCAGGGCGAGCTGCTCAAGTTCCACCGAGACCAGACGGACCCGATCGCCACCAACATCACCAAAAAGCGCGTGCGAGAGCCCCGCGTGGAGCTGGAGACGAATCCGTTCTGCGCGGAGCGCCAACTGGCCGACAGCTACCAGCAGCTCAACTTCAACAAGGTGCAGTCCTGACCCATCTCACGTCGGACGTTGCGTGGTCTGACTCGTATGCTGCTTTTCAACATCCACGTAGAACCCTCGCTTCTACTCGGTATCCGTGCAGGACGGCGCGCGCGTGGGGCAGAACCCTCGAAACCATTCTAGCGTAAGGATCCACGGAGAGACCCTGCACGGAATAGTAGTGTATCTCACGCCTTTGCTGGATCTGTAGTTCATCAACCAGTCGGCCGACTTACTGGCCAGCTCGCGCTTCGACGCGCGAGCGAGGCCCGAGTTCACCACGCTGCCACCGGCCACCTCGTACATGCCCGCGGTGGCCCATTTCACGGCTCCCAGGGTGGTTAGTGTCGACCCGAGCGACCTGCGTAAGCTTCCAGCTGACAGGAACAACAAAGGCACTGCAGATGTCAAAGCAAGCACTCGGCACTTGTTCCCGCCCGGCCACAATCAATACGGGTAAGTCGCTCTCGACACTCGCGCTTTCGCCACACTCAAACGTCCAGAACTCACCCCAGTGACGATTGTGTTTTGGCTCGTTTTGCACGTAGTGCCCATCTGACGTCGCAGGGCGTGACGTTCGGCCACCGTCCAAGTGTACGCTTTCATGCCTTGAGCAGAAGATGCATCAACCATCCTGTCTCATTCACTTACTCGCATCCTTGTGTGTCCCATCTACCTGTAGTCTGCGGCGAGGATGTTCGACCACCTGAGCAACAGCGTCAGCGGCACGAACAGTCCCAGAATCCCAGGGAGCAAAACTTCATCGCGCAAAGCCTCCTCGACCCCTGTACGGACGGGCATGAGCGTCATGGAGCTGGCTCAACTGTTGACCCCGGCAGTATCGACAAAGCCCTCTTCGCTATCAAGCAAAAGCTCGAGCAAAGCGTTGCAGCGCTGGAAACTAGGCTCCACCGAAACCTCCATCAATTCGGGCGAAGCTTTCGCCTTAGACGAAGAGGTCGACGACGAACTCCGACGACAGGATGCTGACAAAAAGAAAAAATCACGCGCGTTGGATCTGGAGAAGGGTTTCATCAACTACGTGTACAATCCACCGCGCGAGCTCAAACCCGGTCAGTTCCTTGCGCCTGACCAAACAACTGCACAGCTTATCGACAAGTATCGTAAACTTGCTGTCGGCAAGTTACCTGACATGTTCTAGTCGGCCTAAACGCAATGGTTTTGACAAGTAAACAAGCTCCAGCAACTACTTAAGTAATGATTAGTATGTGTCTGACTTCGTTGCGGGCTTACCCGTTCGTCATCTCCACGCTCTCCACTGACAAGGCCTTTTCCTCGCTGACTAAATATGCGTGGCATTATTGGTATATCTGGGATGAACGACCTAGAAATCTGGGTCCCAGTCACATTCGTAACCGGGGTCCTCGACTTCATGGCGAAAGTCCTCAAAGTTAGATGTGTCGAAGTCGTCACGGACCTGTGGTACGATAGGGGGCTTCATGCTCTTGTTCCGCAGACTGTCCCATTGAAAGCTCGAAAACCAGCGGTGGTTGATGATGTCCTTGATCCCGTGCTTCATATTTCCTAGCCGTCGAGCCGGGGTCTGGCTGAGCAATTTCTGCACGAGATCAACACTTGCTCGGCTAACATAATGCAAAAGCACGAGATAGAGATATCAGTACGAATTCAAGACGAAGGCAACATGAAATGTAACTTACCCCATGTAGGACGGGAACTTGACGTTGCCCTGGATAATGAGAGCGTAAATCTGCATCGGGTCCTGAGCGTAGAATGGAGCCGAACCCGTCATTAGCTCGAAGATAAGGATGCCTAAGGCCCAGTAGTCTACTGCCTTATCGTGCCCCTTGTTCAAGATAATTTCCGGTGCCAGATAATCAGGCGTGCCACACAAAGTCCACGTGCGATCCGTCACGAGCTTGGCTAGTCCAAAGTCCGCAAGCTTCATGAAGCCTTCGTTGTCTAACAGGATGTTCTCGGGCTTCAAGTCACGGTACACGATGCTTTTGGAGTGCATATGCTGGAACACTAGCACGACGCTTGCAATGTAGAACCTAGCGACGGGCTCCTCAAAGTGGTCCCTCCGACGCAAATACGTGAAGAGCTCGCCTCCCAGCGCTAGCTCTACCAGGAAGTAGAGGTGCGTTCGGTCTTTAAAGGTTGTGTACAGCTTCAGAATAAACGGGTGGTCTAGTGCAAGCATTACCCGCTTCTCGTTCAGCACGTGCTCCTTCAGGTTGTTCTCCACGATATGTGACTTGATTAAACACTTCAATGCGTACGCGCGGTTTGAGTCTGCGTGTCGTACGAGTCGGACACGCCCAAATGCACCACGACCCAGCGTCTGCAGCACCTCCAACTCTTCGCGCGGGATTTCCATGTAGTACTTGTAATCGGCAGTGTCTGTCAGTGTTTCCGTCGATGTTCGCCTATGGGCGAGATCTTTAGTCTCAAGGTGGGCCGGCTCTCGGTCCATGAGCTCCTGAAGTGTTCCTAACATTGCAATGAAGTGGGCACGCTCAAGCGTAACACACTGCACTCTCGTCACTGCTGTACAGGTTGCAGACCTCATTTCATCCTTGAAAAGCGCCATTTCACCGAAGTGGTCACCAGCCTTTAGCCTCCGGATAATATTTTCCTCGCCGGTGTTGGCATCCAACTGCGTGACTACGATCTCACCCTTGTTGATAATGTAGAACTTCTCCCCCACCTCCCCCTGCCGCACAATTGCAGCTTTCTCCTCAAAATCTTCCCAGTCCATGGCTGCCGCCACTTGTTGCATTTCTGACGCGGTGAGTTTGCTCAGTATTGCGATCTTCTCCAAAACCTCGAGCGTCCGGTTCAGACGGTTGAGCTTGTGCGAGGCTAGGATTTCGCGGAAGGTGTTACGCTCAAGTGCCCATAGCTCCACTTCGGTTACAGCACGAATGGTAGCAGCTCGCGGCATGTTGTACAGCAGTGCCAGTTCACCAAAGCCCAGCCCAGGGCCAAGGAAACCGTACCGAATCGGCGGTGCACCACCCATCGATACTAGAATCTCAAGCTGTCCGCTCTCGACAGCATAAAAGTTATCACCTTGCGTTCCTTGCTTAATCACCAGGTGACCGGGCTCGACGCGCATTGGGAAGAAGGCGTCCAAGCAGTCCCGAATTTCACCGTGAGACTGGCCTTTGAACAGGACGTTAGACTGCAGTACCTTGAGCAAAAACTGCCTAGAGCATTCTCCTTTTGGATATACCACGCGCTCTTTTGTCGACATGATCTTGCGACTCGGCATGACTTCAGCGCTCACCTCGACACGCCGCAGTTTTTCCTTTGAAGAAGTAATTGGTGCCGCACCAACGTTGCTGTCGAGTCTACTGCTTTCGCTCGAGTTGTATCGACTTTTTGCGGCCGAGTCTGGTTGATCAGCGCCATCTCCTACCAGTTCCGTTGCCTCATGAAGCAACGTGAACCGAGGGTTGAAGCTGTCGCCCTTTTGGGGTGCGGTTCCTGATGCCAGTTCTGCGCTCGACACTCGATTGTCTTTCTCTTTGTCCTTGCTCCGCACCTTCGCCATCATCGCCGATGCTGCAGCGCGTTCAGGCGGTAACTTCTCCTCTGCACCATCCGCCCCTCCCGGTGAATTGTGCATGGGGCCAATGTAGCCGCCCCCGGCCAGTCGTTCCTGCAAGGTGCGGATGACTTGGTCCTTGAGTATCAGCTCCTTGCGAATGCGTTCATACTCGCTCTTGGACACGCCACCGCCCATTGAAAAGGCTACGACTGGCAGGCACGAAGAAGAAGGAGAAGAAGCTCGTTACGCGTGGGGCATTCCAAGTAGAGATCGTTGGTTGGTTAGCTGCTCGCCGTCCAACCGACGCTCCGCAAGCCGTGATGCGGAATTCCTCGCTGTTAGCACGAAAATGCGGCGTGCAGGGCCCGGTGGGGACGACCAAAGTAGCTATTTTCTCCCTCGAGGCCCAATGGCTCAGACGTAGCGCCTCGGGCCGTCAAAAATAGTTGCGCTAACTAAAGATTGTCAGCCGAGCCTCATTTAGCGACAAAATAGGCCGCCGCTGCTGGCAGCACGCTATGAGGCAGACATGGCTACATTTTGGACCGACTACTTCGATAATGAAAGGGCGAAAGACACGGGCTCCGCAGCTGCTGAAGCGCGCTGAGCCAGAGAGCTCGCTGCTGCTGCTGTTTCGCCACCAGGATGGCGGCGGCGATGAGATCCGGCGCGAACAAAAGCCGCCAAAGCCGCCGTCGGGCCTAACCCACGGGATTGATCGCTGTCGTGGCGTGCGAGCGCCTTGGAAAGTGCGCGTTGGCAACCCCCACGTGGCGCGCGCGCTTTGCTGCGGGCGTGTTTGACACGCCCCGAAAAATTGGCAACGAGTTGATGTCGATCGCCCCGGTTTCCCCTATCCGGATAACACCGCCGCGGGAGAGAGCGAGAAAAAAAGCAAAAGGCTGCTTCGGAAGCCACACAATGCGAGGCAAAGCGGCGTTTCAGGCCCCCAAGGTGACTGGCAGGCCGAGAGAAACCGCAACGCGATACTCCTCCACCGCCCGGCGGCAGCAACCCACGCGGCCATTCTCCAACGTGACCAGGACAGCCTTCTCGCTCTGCTTCGGGACCTTCGAGCCGAGCTTGTTGCGCGCGGCCGAGTTATCCTAGTGCTAGGGTTTGCGTCGCCTTCCCCCAGTTGCCTAACGCGGCAATCACTGGTAAGTCGCCGCTTGCAGCGTTGCCTAACTCGGTTGCCCTTGAGATATGGCACTCACCACTCGATGTTTGACTGCGACAGCGACGAGCTCGACTTTGCTCCCAGCCGTCGACTGAGAAACCCAGTTTGACACCCACCTCATTCTCCATTTTGCGCCGCATACAGCAAGCCGATCGATCACCCCCGCTCAAAGTGTTCGAACCATGCGGGTCGTAGCTCCCCCTCCCCCCTCCCTAGGCCTCCGCTACAGCGAGTCCGCCGTGCCCGAGCGCTTCGACGCGTCGTTCCAGCTGCCGACCAGCGCCAACCGCAGCAGCTTGGCGGCGCTGGACAAGCCCACGGGCTTCAACGACCCCTTCGGGCTGCGTGACAGCTACACGAGCGAGGCCAGCGGCTTCGACGTGCTCAATTTCTGGAACGCCGAGACGGACCACGACGCGTCCCAGAGCCAGCTCCTGACCCCCACAGACTTCCAGGACCCGTACCAGGGCGTGACCGTCGAGGTGAACAACCACTCCATCAACAACCAGGGCGTCGTCATGTACCACGTGGACATCAAGGGCCCGGACGGCATCTTGTCCACGTACACGATCCGCCGGCGCTTCCGAGCCTTCAAGAACCTGCACAGCGAGCTCACCCGCCTCCTGCTCGAGTACCAGAACGCTAGGGCTCAGCTGGACGCTGCAGTGGCAGGCAGAGCGCCGTATCCGCACGACGGACCGGAGAACCACATCCCACTGAGTCCGCACAGCGCTGCGGCGCTGGAGAAGGCCACACCCCTGTCCAATACCAACTACAGGACCGTCGTGCTGCCCTCGCTGCCCAGCGCAGGCGTCTGGAGCTACCTCAAGCGCCACGACGTGCGGCTCGTGGAGCAGCGCAAGAGGCGCTTCCAGGAGATCCTGCGGCTCGCTATTCGCCACCCGGCGACCAAGCACAGTGGCGTCTTGGACGAGTTCTTAAGTGTGGCCCCCAGCGAGATCTCGCAGCGAGGCTCGTCGTACGTATCACTGCAGGACTACAGCGTGCCGGTGTTCGACCGACAACGCGAGTCCATCGAGCGACGGCAGAGGAAGATGAGGGTGCTGGAAGGTCGACGACTTCGCGCAGGGTCTGACAGCCAGTTTGGAGAGCGAGCACACCAATAGGAACTGGTGTATAACAGTAAGCTGTATCGATAGTAATGAACGTTTTCGTGACGGGAAAAGCACGGGGCCTTCAACGCCCTTCGTATGTTACTTCATTGACGCCTCTTTAGAATTGCGAGCGCAGGCCACCTTTGCTCTTGCCGATATGCACGGGCAGCTTGGATGTTGAATCTTGGCCGGGACGCTTCGGTTTCCGGAACAGGATGCGGCCGTCGACGCCCGTAGCTGCTCGTCGAGGCGGGGTGTCGGCCTCTGATGGTTTCGTCTTCTGCTTCTTACTTTGGGACATTGAAGATGAAGCGGACGGCAAACCCAGTGCTCCAGAACTGCCGGATATCGCGCCGCTGACCTCCTTCGTGCGGTAGAAATCTGGCGCGAGGTCCACGAGCCAACGTGGGTCGATCCTGGACACGTCGCGAACGAACTCTTGCGTGGTGAGCACGCTCTGATGGAACATGATCCAGTCGGGAAGTGTGCCCATGAGATAATACACGCACGTTGGATGCAACTGCACTGGTCGCTGGTCGCGCAGTGTGCGATAGACACCGTCAGCGTGCAGCTTGGCGGCGTTTGCAAAGTAGCCACTGACCAAGCACTTGCGAATCGTTGCACTGCGAGCCGTGTCCTCCGTGTCGTCACCGCTGCTGCCGAGTCTCACGTAATCTTCCTCGCGGTCGACCGCACTGCTGCCCCCCAGCGACTTGAAGCGCGTCACGTACCGCTTGAGATGCCGGCGAATTTCTGTAGCGCGCAAGAGCGCACGATGGCTGAGCAGATACTCATCGCACCATGATCGGCTCTTGTTATTGTCCACGAATTCATCGTAGATGGCCAAGTACATCAGGTGGTCGCCGTCCGGATGTGCGAAATGCTCCATGGCTTCAGCAATTTTTTCCTGCCGCTCTCTGGAACCGCGTGAACCCAGAAAAACATCTCCCACAGATAACACACTTGCGATACTAAGCATCTTGCGCGTGCAGTCAAAGCGAAATGATGATAGCAGCACCTTCGCTAGCGCTGGCGCCACCGGAAACTCGGCCATCTGCGTGCCCAGTGGATCTATGAGACGACAGTCCGTGTCGATGGCACCCAGCGAAAACAACAACTCCAGTGCGCGAATAAGCGCTTCTGGTGATGGAGGTGACACAAAATCAAAGTGTGCCAGATCCTGAATGCCCATGCTCAGCAAGTACAGCGCCACGGTCGCTAAATTCGTGCGCTGCATCTGTGGGACCGTTTCCTTCGCGAGCTTGGTGCGAAAATGCTCTTGCGTGCACAAGCGAAAACACTTCCCAGGACGTGAACGTCCTGCGCGACCTGCTCTCTGCTTTGCGGAGGCCTTGGATACAGGTGCGGTGAGCAGTGCTTCCACTCCCGTCAGCGGGTTGAAGAACGCGAGCTTAGTGAAGCCTCCATCCACCACAAACACGACACCTTCAATTGTCACGGAGGTTTCAGCGATGGTAGTAGCCACGATTACTTTTCGGCGTACCCCTCGAGGCGCCGGCAAAAATGCATTTTGTTGCATGTGCAGTGGCAATGTTCCGTACAAGGGAACAGGAAGGATATGAGTCGGTGCTCTGTCGTTCAACGCTCTGACAACAAAGTCGATCTCTTCCTGACCAGGCAGGAACACCAGCACGTCACCTTCACCTTCGTGCTCGTCAATAACCAGCACCGTATCGATAGCTTTCTGCAGATAGTCTCCACACGGTTCCTGAAGGTACTCGTTATCCACGGGAAATTGTCGTCCTTCCACTGACACCGCGACAACGTCCTTCAAAGTCGGCGGCGATCTCCCCAACGACGTTGAACCCTGCTCCGGAACCTTCTCCTTCCTCCTCCGAAAGAACTTCTCAAACGTATCCACCTGCAACGTAGCCGACGCAATGATCACCCGCAGATCCGGACGCTTCCTCTGGATCTTCTTGATCAGCCCCAGCAGCAGATCCGTCTCCAAGTTGCGCTCATGAGCCTCATCCTACTCACACAACCAACAACATCAGCAAAAGCGTCAGTCCGCGCAGCACTAACCAGCAACCTTACACCGCCAACGGGGTGGTGTTGTCCTCACCAGCATCACGACCGAGTAGCGCGACAGCAGCGGGTCTCGCATGGTCTCTCGCAGCAGCAGTCCGTCCGTGACGAACTTGATCTTGGTGCGCTCCGGGTCCCACTTCTCCTCGTACCTCACAGCGTATCCAACTTCCTCTCCCACCTTGCATCCCATTTCCTGGGCCACGCGCTCTGCAATCGTCACGGCGGCGACGCGCCGCGGCTGCGTGCACACGATGACCCTGTTCCTTGGCGTCTCCGAGCCTGCTTGAGCTCTTCTGGGCCGGGATGTCGCCCATCCCGCCTCCACAAGATACTGCGGCACCTGCGTCGTCTTTCCCGAGCCTGTGGCGCCCACGAGGATCGTCGTGGCGTGTGTCTCGACCGCGTAGAGCAGCTCCTCGCGGTGCTTAGCCACTGGCAGCCGCGCTCGCTGGGCGCGCAGCGAGAGCCCGTGCAGCGGGTTGAACTGCACGGCCGGAACCTCCGCGTCCGTGGGCAGGTCACGAGCGGCTTCCGCCTCGGCGTCCGCGCCCGGGAGCGTCGCGCCGGGCCGCCAGAATGCAGCCATTTTCGCAGCAGCACCTTCGACGTTAGGATACGTCAGGCAGTCACTATCGTCAACTTTACAGTACTATATGTAATTTAACAGTAAGTTTCAGAAAATAGTACGGTTCGTTCCAGCTCGGTCCGGTAACCTTAACCGGTTAATGATCTTGTCATTTGTATGGAAGGAGTTGCGTTTTGTATGGACGACTTGCAATTTGTATGCTGGGCTCCGGCCATCGGATGGCTGGTCGCCGTCCTTGGGCGCCGAAATCCCCACTACGGCTGCACTAGCTAATTAAACAGGGAGCGTTGTAGCAAGCACAAGTCACCATGGTAAGCATGCTTCCAGATCAGCCGCTGCTGCCGCTATGAGGCTGCAAATGACGTCGCCATCGCAACGAGACGACAACGGAGCTGCTGCTGGTCGGAATGGCCGCCAACTCGACGCAACAGGGAGAGAGAGAGAGAGAGAACGCAAAGCGAATAGTTGATACAGGGACACGATGACGCAGAGGACTCCAATGCAGCAGCAGCAGCTCCAGTCAACAGCCTCACAGCAGCAGCAGCAGCAGCAGAAGCTACAGGTCGACCTTGCCGTGGGTAATTCTGGTGCTAACCCCTCCGCTTTGTGTTGCTGATGACGCCGTGCAGCCGCCTAAGACTCAGCAGAAGACCAAGGAGCAGAAGATGGCCGCCGCCATGGCCGGTGGCAAGGGCAAGGGCAAGAAGAAATGGTCCAAGGGCAAGGTCCGCGAGAAAGTCGCCAACAAGGTGCTGTACGACCAGGAGACGTACGAGCGCCTGCTGGTGGAGGTCCCTAAGATGAAGCTGATCACCGCTTCGGCCATCGTGGAGCGCCTCAAGGTGAACGCCGCGCTTGCCCGCGCCTCGATCCACGAGCTGGAGGAGAACGGAAGCATCTCGAAGGTGCTGGCCCACCACTCGCAGCTCATCTACACTCGCGCCGTGGCCGCCGAGGAGTAAGCAGCTGCTAAAGTTTCGATGCTGTCCACCACCTGGAGCTCCGATCGTCCGCGTCTCGCCTCTTGATGATGATGATGCCGTCGTTTGGGTTGTGTTATTTACTGCTCAGTGACGGATGACTGGATGAACGGAGCAGGCACGCGCTCCTAGTAGTAGAGTGAGGACGTGTGTCCACTGCCGCCTCGACCGTCGTGGTAATCCCGCAGCAAAAGAGCGAAAATGGAACACGCCCCTCCCTGTTTAAATTACTGGTCTTTTCGCTTTGCCTCATTTGCTTAGCTGTATTTGCTTCCTGCTCTACTTGTCGAAGATGTTGGAGAAGGCGCTCTGCTGTTTCTTGCGGAGCTGCGTTTTGGCGGTTTGAGCTCGCGTCAACGCAGATCGGAACAGCTTATTATCCGGCTCCAGCTCGCGCAGCTTGGTGAGATCACCCACTGCAAGGTCGAACTCCTTGGACGACACATATGCTTGACTACGACGATAGCGAGCCTTGACGTGTGCGTCATCCAGCGCCAACGCACTCGACGCAGCAGCGACGCAGCGGTCCACGTCGCTGTCTCCGTCCAGCTTCGAGTAGCAGGTAGCCATATTGGCGTAGCACGCGACAGCCACTGGGTTCACCAGCTGCAGCTCGTCCGTCGAGTACTCGACCTTCGTGTCCAACGTGGCATCTGACCGAGACGCGGGCGGCTCGAGCCACGCCAACGCCCGCTTGTAGAGCCGCACCGCCGAGCTGTAGCTTTCCTGCTTGAAGGCGTCGTTGCCACGCATTCGGTACTGGGCAGCACGCGTCAATTTCCACGAGAACCAGTCAGCTTCCTGGCTCCACGCAGCCTCAGCGTCTCCTCCTTCCAGCTGCAGCTTGCAATACAGCGACGCCTTGATATCCAGCCCCAATTCTGCAGCTCTGGAGCCCAAAGTGAGGCTTTCCACCGGGACGGGGAACGCGTCATCACGCACGTTCATGGCACCGTCCTTGCCCTGGTCATTGCCGGCCTTTTGCCGTTCAAAAAGGGTCCGGACGCAGCGCTGGAGCTCCGGCACGAGTTGGATCCCGGTCGAGTCCAGCGAAAAATGCATCGAATTTGAGACGCTGTCGGGCACGTCCTGCGCCATTTGAGGTCGCGAAACTCGCACTTGATCGGCACAGAGGCTTCCTGCCAACACACAGCTAGTCTCCAAGCACGCTGCGTCTCGGTAGAGCGCCCAGCGGACGCGTCCACCGCCGTGCTCCATAGTCATCTTCCGCGGTGATTGGCAAAATGGAGAGTAACCCCGAACGTAACCATTGGTGTAACCCTTAGACCTACGCTAACCAAGACGTTGCTGCCAGTGCTAGCACTGTGACAACGACACTCATGGCTTCACACGAGCTAGCACATGGATACAGATGGTCCCATTCGTATCGGAGACAGTTAAAGTCCTCAAGTTGGCAGCCCCAGTGTCCGCACTCGCTCAGATGGGTACACAGCAGTCGAGCAGAGCCCTCGAGGCAGAAATCGTGCCGCACGAACGTCTCGGCGGACACCTCGGCGCACGTGCAGCGCGACAGAGACATGGCCTTCTTGTGCAGCTCGTCGCTGCGCAGACACTCGTCCGAGCACATAGCCGAGAACAGGTCCGCCTGCGGGACGGGCCCGTACCATCCTGCGCGCGCGTTCCTGAGGTAAACGATGCGCGACTCGCACAGTGCAGCCATGATGAAGGTGTCCTGCCCCTCGTCGGACTCGATGAAGGCGTTGTACACGTCCAAGTCGCACTGCAGGCCTTCCACGAGACGCCGAGCCACGGGGTCGCTCGCGTTGGGCGTCACCATCGACAGAGACCGCGTCGTCACGTTCGAAGCGTGCGCGGTTGCGTCACTGAAGGTGGATATCGCAATAGCCCAGCATACCAGTGCTGGTACTCGCCATATCCTTTCCGTACGTGTGCTGGGCTTCATGTCGAGACGAGAGGAGCCACTTGAAGTGCGTCGCGTCGTTTCGAGTCCGCAATACTGTCGAACAACATGCGACCTACTATGCAGCATATACGCGCTTTTGTGTGGCCATCGACGGACTCTGATGGAGGAGTTCCTGCTGCACCGCTGCGTCACGTCGGACGCGGCCAAGGCTGCGGATAGTGGGGAGCCACCAGCTTCGCCGTCCGTTTGGCAAACTTCCGGGCGAGCGGAGTGCGTTTTGGTGCAAGAAAACCGCCAAGCACATGGCGCCTCGCGTGTCATCCTGTCGAGCATGCTGAAGCTCACGCTGCAGTCCGCCAAGACGACGAACGTGCTGCTGCTCACGTTGGTGCGACGTGCACTTACAGCGCCAGCACTGGAGTTGCACTAGAATTTCTGTGCTGATTGGAAGTGGTGTATGCACATTTGGCTCATTTGCAGGACTCACCTCAAGTGGCTCAAGGTGTTGAAGCTCCGACCAAGCTCACGCACGTTGACTACTCGGCTGAGGCTGCGAACTTTCAGGCGTCGAGTTGTAAATCTCAATTGCTGGAGAAGATGACGCAGGATATCCAGCGCGTTGAGGCGGAGGTTGAGCTGAAGGGAGCGACATGTGCTCGGCCGATGGTCGTGGTGCTGGACTCGCTCAATGCACTGTTGCAGCAGACCTCGCTGCAACAAGTGCTGTTGTTTCTCCGTCGATTGCGAGCTCATGCTGTTGTCGGGTCAGTGATTGCCCGGCTAAATGCTGGTGCAGAGTCTGCTGAAGTCGCGCAAGCGCTGGCAACACAGTCGACGGCGCTGCTGCTCGTAGAAACACGTTCGTCATTGCGCTTCTATCCGCTTCTGTCGATGCAGCGAAGACGCGAGATCCCCAAGGGAATGCACGGATTTGTGCTACTCGTCCGACAAAAGAAGGTAATTGCAGTGCGGAGGTGAAATCTTTAGTTACTTAGGTCGCTCACATTTTCTCCTGTTACCCCCCCCCTACAGAACGGCCGAAGTAGCGAAAGCATTGAATACTTCCGAGTGCTGGGCGGCCATGTCAAATTTGTTGCCGCAACAGACGTTGACAGTCAAACCTCAGTAGTAGATCCAGCGCCAAAAACTAGCACAAAGGCAGCTCCTACGGACGCAAGAAAGGCTGAGTTCAAGCGGAAGTCACAGCCTCATGCAACGCCATCTTCCATTTCGCGCCCAGTTCAGCTCGAAAGTTCTGGCCAGGCCCCACTTCCCGTGCGGCAAGAAGAGGTGAGCTTCAACTTGTCCATCAGCGCTGCAGAGCAAATGGCCAAGAACCAAGTTCAATTGCCGTATATGCACCAAGGCGCAGGCGGAGTTAGCACGAGCAACGTTGGCAGTATGGGTGGAAATACTGCTCCTGTTGCTGGCAACAACACGCTATTCTTCATTGACGAAGATGATCCGGATTGGGATGACGATGATCTTGACGACGACTTGGACATTTGAGAATGGATAGTACACACATGTCTTGATCGGCAAAAATACTACGTGCACGAACTTCAGCGTATTCTCTCGTTGCCAATCATGGCATCCTTTGCTCTCTTCATACTGTTTGAAATTGATATAGCACTGTCGCAAGCGAGAGTTCCACCAGTAAGAGGATCGTACTCTTCCGCGAGCAAAGGGGCATTCGCATTGCTCAAAAACTGGTCCTCGTCTTCCTCGCGACAGCAACGGCAGTTGACATACTCGGCCCCGACAGAAGGCGCTCCGTTATGATGCACCCGGCAATAGCGATGCTCTACACTGTTTTCATGCCTCATTTCTCTTCGCTGGGCCGAGAGTAGTGACGTATTGGAAGGAACGACGTAGTCAGCGACAAGGTCACGGACGCTAGGCACCTGAAACTCAACCTGGATCTCGCCATCATCAATTTCTGAAGGCGTAATTCTGTCTTGGTGTTGCGTCTTCTTAGCACTTCTCGACCCACCACTAAAGCAATGCACAGCAATTGGCGTCTGGTGCAGCATGCGCAGCACAACCACAACGCAGACAACCTCCCATCCGAAGTAGTGCAGTATCACACTTCGCCATGCATCAACGTCCACTGCATCCATTGCACTCTCACCACTCTGGGAAGCTATTACAGCACACGCAATCCCTCGAATAACCAGAAGCTCCGCCAGAAGAGTACTACACACCGCCAAGTGCTTTAGACACGAGATGCTCAGCACCGGCAGTCGCTGGCAAGATCTCTTCGCTTCTTCTTCACCCCCCGTAAAGCTCCATTGATTCCGACGTCGGTATCTCCACAGAAGCTGCACTGCTTGTCCCTCGTACTTGAGCGTCAGCAGCCCAAGCACCGTCCAGATCACTGCAGCGTAGCCGAACGTCATCCACTGCGGCATCGCCAGCCCCCACTTGTCTCCCTCAGCTCGACCAATAGCCACCAGCGTCACCAAAGCCACAAGTGACGCGCAAAATGCCACAAATACTGCAGTCAGCACTCCACTTGACGCAGGCTTCGTTGCCCCGGGCCAGCGCCGTCGGAACACCAGACGCACTGCGAACAGCACAATGTAGCCATGTAGCGTCGCCATGGCTACACTGGGCATGTCCAGCAGCCAGAACGTCGCCACTTTTACCCGGAGCTCCATCTGCTCCCATTTCTGCGTGGCAGTCAAAGCGAAGCACGCCGCTCGAAGCGCCACAAGCAGCAGGCACGCAGCGTACAGCGGCCGGTGGAATGCTCGCGCCAGGACGAAGCTCCGAGGCTCGAGCCGAGCGCACCGCTCCAGCGAATGCACTGCAAACAGCCCGCGGACGATGGGGACGCACAGCAGCAGGCAGAGACCCGCGCAGACCAGTTGCCATGGAAGCATGAGGGGACGCGGCGACGAGGAGCTCTCCAGGAATGGGCACAAACGGCGAATGACTTGGACTGAGTATGATCTTCACTCGAGCAAATTCGAAACTCCCATATAGAATATTCGAGACTACTTCAACTTGCCCATGCTACAGTTGGAATGGACGAGAAGGATCGAGATGCAGCTCGTCGCGTGCTGGGCGACGGGGCTCGGAAGCTTTTTATGCCACCTCAAGTGCTTGTGCTCAGTCTCCAGCGCTCGGACTCATTCTCAAATTGTCGGAGTGGAGACCAAGTCGAGTGAGGCAGCAAAGCGACCGAGATGTTTTCCACGTGGGATCTGGTGCGCCCGACGCTGTGGCACCCCATGTCGATGCTGGAGCTGTCCATGATGGACTCGAACTCGCTGCCGCAGCTGTCGATGAGCACGCGCGACGTGCCCGGCGTGAGCACGGACGAGGAGTTCTTCAAGGACCTGCCCACGGCGAAACAGCATCAGCAGAAGGAGAAGCAAGCGGAGACCCCCGAGACCGAGAACCAGCGCGCCTTCTCATCGTACTCGTTCAGCAGCTCATCGGTGGTGGACGGGGAGGGCCGCAAGGTCACGAGCACGCGTCGCCGCTACGAGGACTCGACGGGCCGTCTGAAAGCCGAGCACGAGCGCGAGATGCTGGGCAAGCGCCTGAAGACGGTCTGGAACCGCAAGAACCCCAAGGACGAGGGCGAGCACCACACGATGTGCTCGCAGGGCACGCCCGACGAGTTCGAGAAGCTGTGGAGCCAGACGGCGTTCGGCGAGGCCCAGGAGAAGAAGAGCAAGGAGCTCAAGGAGTCGGGCGAGGCCACTCCCGGCGGCCAACAGCAGCAAAAACAAGTGGAGAGCGAGCCGACGCCCATGGCTGAGTAAGCCATTGCTTCAGAGGCTCTGGGCGATGTGATACGGGACTCCAGAACAGTTTATCTGCGTGTGTGGATTTTGATCGAAGGCTCGACGACAGCGATTGTTGGCTTGGGATGCTACAGTACGAGGTAGTAGTATACATGTAGTGGCAGCAGGAACTATCGCTGCAGTCGTTCGCCTCTTAACAAAAAAAAACATGTTGCCGCTGCAATGCAGTGATGCCATTTAACATTAGTTCAAAATGATGTTCAGCGTTGGCAAAGGAGCACATTCTACACTTGGGCGCTTACTTTCTATGACTTGAAGAGGTCTTTCACCACGCCTTCCAGGATCTTCTTGATGCCTGGCATCGCCATCTTCATTTGCAGCTTGAAGATCTTTTCCTTGATCCCCGCTGTCGTGGGTAGACCGCGTTCTTCCGTTGCTGCAGCGTTGGCATGTTTGTGAACTCGCAGGAATCTGTGGCTTTCGATGTCAGCGGTAGCCACAGCCTCAGTGCTAGCGGCGAGGGCTACAACAGTTGCGAGGACGACGTAGGATAGACGCATGGAGCCGCAGAGTTTGTGATCGGAGGAAGTGAATTCCAACCTGAGGTCTGCGAATGGCTGAGTCTCCGCGCCCGTCAACAAAGCTGCGTTGGCGGGATAGCCGTGCCTGGCGTAGGTAGCCCCGCCAATGGGACTATGATTCATAAAATGTAACAGAGGAAATTGAAAAGTGTATTTGCTTGCTTAGTGTCTTGTTGCTTTCTCTAGCTACTCTATTGTTGCCATTCATTCTGGAGTAATCCTCAGTACCTTAATTACAATGTAATAGCTAAGCAAACCTGTGCATCAACAACTCCGACCTCAGTGCGGTCGTGAACATGAGCATGATCATGTACGGATTTTTTTTTAGCGCTTGGTAAATCACCAATGGTAATTCACGCAACACAATCCTTGCACGCATAGATTGCGTGAGTATGCACCAATAAATTGGCGCACCTCTGAGATGTGCATTCTTGAATTTCACGACACCTTTTGGGTATTTTTTCGTGTCTCGATGGTCACGTCACCACGCGTAGGAAAGGATATGGCGGCAGCAGGTAGCGACTCATTTCATGAGCTGAGAGAGCCTTAGAATTAGGTTGGACGCGTGCGAGTGACACACACGATGGCCGTTTCTGCAAAATGGGGCAGTGCTCCACGGCCTGACGAACAATACGCGAGTACACAAACAACTGCGCTTCATCTGCGTGCTGTAGAGCTGTCGCACACTGGTGTTCTGAGTTTCCATTCGTCGCCTTGGCTTGGCAGCATGGTACCGTATGCCCGACGAGTCGACAAAGCAAGCCACCCTCTTGGTTCACTCGTTCCTCGCGGCGATTTGGAGTGAGATCAAAGTGGAAAAGATGCGGTGCTAGGCCAAACCGCTGCGCAAGGTCTACAGCGAAGCCCCATGTAGCGATCATCAGCAGAGTGTACGATTTCGTTGCAACTCCCGTAGGCACCAACAGCTTCTCCTCAGGAGACATCATCGTCATGAGACGCCCTTGCATCGTTCCAAGCGTGAATCGAAGCGAAATTGGGTCATCCAAAAACGCCGCCAACGCTGCCACCTGCACGTCGTACAACAGAGAAAAAAGTCCAGGTGACCAGCGGAATGTATCGCGTGCATATGCTGACCGGAGACTCTCATGGAGTTCTTGGGTCCACAGGGTGATCTTGTCCCCCAACTCACGGGGGAATACGCCTTCGTCACCACTTGAGGCGCTGGAGCTGGTAGTATTGAGCAGTCGAATGGCATCCAGTAGCATGGGGATCACGGCTGTGTGTCGTATTCCCATAAGGGAACCACGAGTCGATTTGTCTTCGCTCGTGACCAGCTTTTGGTACGACATGTCCGCGTATTCGAGCGTGGCTCGCATGGCGGTTGTCGTATCTGCACACCACACATCCAGGAAGACTGCTGCTCGTGCTGCATATTCATTATTATCGGTGAGGCGCCAAGCCAGAGCTAGGGCTGTGGTGTTGTAGGCCATTTCCCGGATCATCTCCCCGTCATCGAGCGCCTCTTCTTTACGATCGAAGAAGTTCGAGAACACTTGGAGATCACGCTCCGGGTCCAGGGCCTCATTGGTCGAAACAGTCCATGGTTTCGACACTTGAAGAGCGCTGTCGGCATCAGCTACAAGCGACGACACCACTTGATTGCCTTCTTTGGTGCCAACATGCTCCTTGTACTTCTGCAGCAGGGTCTCGTCGTAAACGAGAAGTTTGCTTGAGTGGTAACCATACACCTCTTGCACCACTCGCTCCTCCAGTTTATCTAACATCGCAACCACCCCTTTTGCACGTCGCATTTCACGCGAAAGGGCCGCTGAAGGACTGTTCTCCTCCACATCGGAAGCCAAACCCGAATACAGGCGCAGCACGTATCCCGTTCTGGGCACTGCTTCAGGTCCAGAGACATCATTGGATATGTTAGCGTAGGTACGTCGCTGCTCCCACGAGCTCCAGCCCCATCCGTCCCAAACGCCTGAAACCTGCAGCCTAATAAGCAGAGCTGCCTTGTCCCGCTGGCCGTACCGTAGCTGCTCGTCAAAACGCTCAATGCTATCATTCCGGAAGATTAGCTGCGGTTCCTCCCACGGATCGGCTTCGAAATCGGGCGTGAAAATTACGTCGTTTTCTTCCTTTAAACGATCCATGAAGGACATGAAGTACTTTTGATCCGGCGACGAGTTGTCCAGATCGCGCTTAATCTGCCCCCACGCTTCGCGAGTAAGGAAACAAGTCTGATCCCACGGCAGCAGCCACCTCGCTCCACTATTCCTCGCAATATCCAGCATGATATTCCGTGCAACATTGATGCCCAGTGCATATCGGTTCTTGCTGCCGTACACGACGTTGATGTTCTGGTTCTTCGTCCATTGGTCCTCACCCGCCGCCTCCACATGCACTTGATCATTCCCGTGGTCTTCGACCACGACATGGAACGGGGCTTGTGCGTACGTCTCCAGCTCCAACGGGAGCTCCGTGAACTCCGCCCCGAATGCCGATAACAATCCCCGGAACTGTCGCGCGACCTCTTCATCCGCTAATCGGTTGAGCACCCAATGCGTCGCCAGCCCCTCGTCCTCCAATTGCTCGTTCTCCAGCGTGAATCGGAGGTTCTGCAGCGCTCGCGCGGGGTCGTGGCGCGGCGGCAACGCGTTGCCAATGGCGCGCACCAACATGTAGGTGGGCGGGGTCATCGAATTCCGCGGATTCCGCCGGAAAGGTCGGAACGCAGGCGCAGACAGCGAGGACAGCGACGACATGCGGTACGACAGTAACCCGACGGACAGTAGACCCAACGCCAGCAGCGCCGCCAGCCACCGCCGCACACTGCAGCCACCCAGGGCCCTCGACGGCGCCATACCAGATGTAAGTACCAAGATGTACCCTAAAGCTATGATTTACAAAAGAGAAGGCATTCACTTCGTAACCCTATTTACCATTTCATCGGACGACGTCTGGGGTTAGGGTTTAGAATGTATCTTGTGACGTCCGCATTTCCTACCGATAGGTAAGAGCCCCCGCCCTCGCACTCCCATGAGCTCCGCCAAGAAGTCGGTCATTGAGCTGCGCCACCCCTCGGGCTCGCGCGCCGAGGTGCATCTGTACGGCGCGACGGTCACGGCCTTCTACGCGGCGCAGGAGCCCGAGCGCAACGTGCTGTTCCTGTCCAAGCAGGCGCTGCTGGACGGCAGCAAGCCCATCCGCGGCGGCATCCCGCTCGTGTTCCCGGTCTTCGGCGCCGCCGAGGGCTTCCCCAACCACGGCTTCGCGCGCGTGAGCCACTGGACGCTGAGCCAGCTGGACCAGACGGTGGGCGACGACGAGAGCCCCACGGTCGCCACCTTCGCGCTCGACGCGTCCGAGGCCACGAAGGCCATGTACCCGCACGAGTTCGCGCTCGTGTACGAGGTCAAGCTGTTCGCCAACGCCCTGGCCACGGCCATCCACATCCAGAACAAGTCCGAAGGCGCCATCGCCTTCCAGGCCCTGCTGCACACGTACCTGTCGGCGGACGACGTGCGTGACGGCGGCGTCGTGGTCGAGGGGCTGCAGGGACTCACGTACCAGGACAAGGTCGCGGCCGCCGAGAAGACCGAGGAGCGCGACGCGCTGAGCTTCGCGCAGGAGACCGACAGCGTCTACGCCAACGCGCCCTCGCCCGTCGTGGTGCGCATGAAGCGCGCGGACGGTAAGGAGCAGGTCGTGACCATCGAGAAAGAGGCCTTCATCAAGAGCGGCGCCACGCACACGGCGCAGCAGAGCGACGTGGTGGTGTGGAACCCGTGGGCCGACAAGGCCAAGGGCATGAGCGACTTCGGGGACGACGAGTACCCGACCATGCTCTGCGTCGAGCCCGGCCGCGTCAGCGAGCAGCAGAAGCTCCCGGCGGGACAGACCTTCACGCTGCAGCAGGCCATCAAGCTGTCGGCGCTGTAAGTTCGACCGCAATGCGTGACGACATGAGACGGGATGCGGAGAGTGAACAGTATACCAGAGGCTGGAGACGGATTGCTGGCTCCAGTTGCATGCTAAATGGGAGTTGATTGTCGTGAAACGCGGGCGTTGTTCCGGTTGATTCGTGTAGGTACTTGAAGCGGGGTTGCTGAGGTTTGCTGGGCCTTTGTATCGTCTATTTCGGTGTGTCATTGCTGCCAGGTTGGGGAGCTGCTCGCCGCTGTTTATAGCGGAGATCGCACGAGCTCCTGAGCAAGCTTTCACGCAGTGGGGTATCTATCCTTGGCATTCTTGGAGTGTTCATCGCAGCAGAGGAGCCTTTGCATTGATTCTCATTGGGGACCAAGGACGCAACGACTGCAGCGATGAGTCTGAGTTCGCGAACGCACTCGGCCACGAGTCGCAGCTCGTCTAACAACGTGACTCATGGTGGAGGCGGGTCTCGACGATACCGTCGTGTAGCACACACGCCCCAGGTGGACGACACGCTGTTTGGTGAGAAGAACCAGCTACTCAAGAGCCGCAAGAATGACCGCACACTTCAAGCCGGAAGGTAAATAACATTCGGTCTTTGGTACTATTATGCTGTGTCTGATCACTTATGTGAACTGTTTGGCCATACGATAGAGACATTGTTGGGGCCCATTCAAGCGCTTCATCGAACCAAGAAGGATGCGGCCATGAAGGCAAGTCGTCATTTGGGAGCCAGCTTGGCAAACGAGCGGGTAAGAGAATGATGACCAAGGCCCCGCTCGTGGTGGTGCCAGAGGACGAGCTTGAGCGTATCAAGGCTGAGACGAAAATCCTCACTCCTGCCGATTTGGAGGCGCTGGAGGCCAAGCGCGAGGCGGATCAGGAGCACCATCGACTGACATCAAAGGCTCGGAAAGAGCACATGCTGAAGCTCAGTGAAGAGGCAGCTCAGCGAGCACCCAAGAGCGAGATTGAGCAGATTTTCTCTGCTGAGAAGCGCGAAATCCTACGTCGTGCTAGGGTCCTGAAGGACCAGATGCACGACAGTGTAAAGTTGATGAAAACGCTCGGGACTCGAGCACAAGCCTTCACGATCCGTGACCAGCAGCTCAAGGTGAAGAAAGAGCAAGAAGAGGAGCACCACGTGTACGACGAGAAGATGAACACCTTGATGGAGATCGAGCGCCTTGAGAGCCTTAAAAGACAAGAATACCGAGACGAAGTCAAGAAGCAGAAGCGGTACGCAGACCGCAAGGTGCTGGAGGATCAAATTGAAGGCCGCCGTCGTCAGCGTCAAAAGGATAGCGAGATGGTCGCACAAGAAGCGCAAGAGATGCTGGCGACAATTCAGCGCCAGCAGGAGGAGGCAGCGGAGAAAGAGAGAGCGAAGGCTCTACGAGCGCAACGATCGATGGAGGAGATTAAAAAGTTCAACGACAATACTCTGGTGCGAAAGCAGGAGGTGCAGCGCAAGGTAAAGGAGGAGGAGGACGCGGTGCTTGCGTATCAGGTGAAGAAGGCGGAGGATCTCAAGCGTCGAGAGGAAGAGGAAGCGCAGCGACGACACGAGGCCGAGCTGCGCTGTGCCAAACTGCGGTCGATGCAGGAGAAGATGGCCAACGAAAAGGCAGAGCTGGATGAGCTACGGGCGAAACGTGCTGCTGAAGCTCGCGAACGACAGGCACGCGAAGCGGATTTGGCTCTGGCGAGGAAGCAGAAAGAGGAGATGGATGAGCTGCGACGTGCTCGCAATGCTCAGGCAATGCATCGTGAGCGCGCTCGCGTTAAAGAGGCGACGATGCAGCAGCGCGAGTACGAGTCAATCATGGGGCAAGTGGAGTCCGACAAGGCCCGTGTCAGGGCTGAAGACGAGAAGCGCAAACTGGCGAGCATGGCTCATCGGCGAGTACTGCAGTCGCAGATCGAAGAGAAGGAGAGTTTGAAGAAGCTCACGTTCGTCAAGAAGCAGGAGGAGGGCCAAGCACTGAAGGAGGAGTTTGCTCAAGAGCTAGAAAAGCTGGAGCGGATTCGTTTGGAGGAGGTTGGCGAGCTGGTCGAAGCTGGTGTGAACCCGCTGTACTTGTCCGAGATGAAAGCGCTCGTCATCGAGAAGCAGATTCGGTAGGCAAAGACGGTAGGAAGAAGGTGAAACCTAAGATAACTTTGATTTGATAGCAGTTGGAGACTTTGACTGTTGGCCATGACGTAAAGATGATTAAGTATTTCGATGAAGATTACCACTACCGATAGTTCCACACCACGCCTCAGCACCAGCTCAAGAACGAAGTCCTGTTGATTGCTAGTGAATTGTAGCCGATTATTGCAATTTCACCTTGAAATGGTTGTCGTCTGCCTCCTTTGTATTGCTCAGCAGCAAACAGATTGCTTATCTCGGAAGTGTTGAGCTGGTACATGAATGCACACCGCTTTTACGAATTTACTAGTATGCGCTGTAGCATTATCTCAGCACGTTTACATTTTGTTTTGGTCTTCAACCGCAATGCGAACAAATATTGTGATCGGAAGTCCTCACTCTTGCGATCAAAAACATCCTTTCCAACTCGACGACCCGCCAGTAATGAATGATTGACTCGATGCACGCCGATGATGAAGAGAGAGGAGTTTTTCCGACTTCAGCAAGCAGTACGTCGAAGTATATCAACAAGTGGAATGAGCCTTAAATTAAAAAGCTATTGTTGGATAAGTCACTAGGTACAAGTAGGCCATACAACTTCATCTCTTCGGTTTTGGCGCTTTAGTGACACTTTAGTGGCGAGCAACTCGATGCTGGCGCGCGCCGTCGCCTCTTCCAATGGAGACGCGCTGGCCACGCAGCGGTGCGATCTGCTGGCCCCCGAGAACGAGTACCTAGGTAGGCGCCCCCGCTCTGCTGCCGCGTTATCCGCTTTACTGACGAAGGTTCTGCGCCCCAGACCCGAACCCCGACCTGCACTCGCTCTTCCGGGTGCGCACTTCATTACATTTCAATATTATTCTATTATAGTATTTATTCACTGTAAAATATATTGTGCAGGAGTACAACCGCCTGTTCTTCGAAGGCCGACTCGCCGGTTGCGAGGTCAAGTGGAGCAAGCGCATGACGCTCTGGTGCGTGGTCAATAGAATACCCTAAAATTGTATTAGTATCCTTACTTATACTAAAACCTGCCTTGTTGCAGTGCCGGGCTGTGCAGTTTCCAGCCTCGCAGCGGCTTCTGCTCGATCCGGTTGAGGTACGACATCCTGGAGCTTTGACGCTGTCAAGTATGTACTGATCCTGTTTTTTTTTTTCAGTGAACCATTGCTGAAGCTTCGGCCTCGTAGTGATATGGTCAATACTCTATTGGTACGGTCACATTGTGAGCTTGTGGAGATCAGGACTTAATCCTGATGGGGAGTTTTGTTGTCCGACAGCACGAGATGATCCACGCGTACGTGTTCGTGGCGACGCCGGTGCGCGACCACGAAGACCACGGGCCACTGTTCCAGGCACACATGAATCGGATCAACGAAGCTGCCAAGACGAAGATTACGGTCTTCCACACATTCCACGACGAAGTGGACTCATACCGCCAGCACGTGTGGCAGTGTAACGTGAGTTTTGCTCGGTGTTGCGTCAACCTGGGGCGAACTTACTGACTGAACTTGCTATTTCGTACTGCAGGGTTCGTGCCGACGTACTGCGCCCTACTTTGGTCTCGTCAAGAGATCGATGAACCGGGCTCCTGGACCGACAGATCGATGGTGGGCTGATCATGAACGTAGTTGTGGTGGGAGCTACACGAAAATCAAAGAGCCTGCAGAGTTCACTGCAAAACAAGCGAAGAAGAAGGAGAGGGAACTCGCTCGCGAGGAAAAACAGAAGAAAAAAGACAAGGAAGTGAAGGCTGCACCGAGCGTGAAGCAGTTTTTCCCGACGATAGACGAGGACGATGATAGCAAGCGCGGGGTAACGAAGAAGCCGGCTCGTGCGGATGCAAAAGCCCCGCGTGCTAAAAAAAAGGCCCCACCGCAACCTAAGACTCAGAATGATAGCAACAAGAAGCCGAAGAAGGAGGACGAAGATGGTGGCAACAGCTCCGGGTCTGGCTGGCCGACGCTAGGGTTTCCGTCCCCAGCTCCCGTAATTTTCTCTGCAGATGGAGACGAGAACGGGTACTTCTTTGTGGGCGACGTCCAAGCACTCTTTCAAGCTGAACCGCCACAGCCATTTACTCCCAGCGACCGAAAAAGAGATCGATTGGAGCCGCCTCGAGGTGGCAATGACATCTTTGCAGCCGGCACAGGGTCAAATGCTACTGGGTCTTCTTCTGTTGTAGATCTTACCGTATCTGACAGCGACGCCAGCGACAATGAACAATTGGAAAGCGCAATCAGACTTTCGTTGGCAACGCAACTCCGGACTACAACAGATGAGAGATTGCAGACATCAAGGGCAGCAGAGGCAGACGTGATCGAGATCGACTGAATACATTCGATTATTACTTGCATAGCCGCTAGGTATTGCCGTGGCGTGGAGAGATGAACTCAAAGGCGCTATGGCGCAGACCTTCAATGGAGATCGAGCACTTACGAAAACAAATGGACATTGTTCTGTGAGGACTGCTGCGTACCAAGCCACCGTTCTCGATACTCGTCTCGACCCTATCATTCTCAAAATGCGCTCTTCCGAAGACTCGCCCTATTTTCTGACGGCGTTGGCATATATGGTTGTCCCTGGCGAGGGTTCGATCGTTCAGACACATTTCACGATCCAGAAGTTGTGACCCCTATCAGGGGTTCGGAGCATCGACCATTTTGATGGTATCGCTGATGCTGATCCGCTTGCAATTCTTAACAAGCCAGGTATCAGGTGATATTGATTCTCTTCCGAGATCATTTGATACTGATATTGATCTTCAGATACGAGTATTAGATACAGTAGGATATTTTCGCAGACAGTAGTAAAATTTTGTACACCCTCCAATTTGCCTTCAGGGTGTTTTGATGGCGGTTTTCTCAGCTAAATTCTGGCTAAGCTACTACAGCAGGGCACCATTCCTGTCCGTATTCCTTGAACCAGACTATTAAGCCTCCTCCTCGATACAGCTGAAGTGCTTTGTATTTGCGAGCAATAGAAGAACTTAAGGTCTCAACTGATTCCAAGCACTCGAGTTTGGAGTAAGAAATCGCCGAATTAATTCAATACTGGCTTTCCTTTTTCGAATTTGGCAGACTGCAGTAACACAATACAAAANTCTACTAACTTTCCTTTTTCGAATTTGGCAGACTGCAGTAACACAATACAAAAACAAAAACAAAAATACTAGCTTCCCAACGGGACGTCGACATCCAGCAACAAATGTGTAGCTATATGAGCCCGGAGAAGGCCACTACCATAAGCTTGAACTGATTCCGCTTTAAGTAGTTCCACTCATCTTGATTAAAATTGCGAAGTATGCACTTCTACTAGAACCCTTTGAATATCAGATACGCGTCACACAATATCAAACGAAAATGTGTCAACGGATCAATGATCCTAATCCTCAGAATTGTGCTGTATCAGCGGATACTGATACTTGATATCAAGGGATACAGTATCCACGTATCAAAGAGTATCACTGGCTGCTCCGAACCTCTGCCCCCTACGTATGATGCTCAGCAGATATGCGAATACTTGTACACTTCGTTGGCAGCCATTCATGGCAAACTGAACAACCAAAGTCACATTGGGGCCCTCCACACTGGGCTCTCCTCATTGCGATCCACTTACGATGTTTGTGGCCGTGCTGACTACATCCGTGAAGTTCCTAAAGCGGTTCTCACCAATGGATTCGCGTTTGCAAACACCTGATCATACTGAATGAGCTTTACCAGTCTTACGAAGACGTTTTGCATGGAAATTTTGATAAATTGGGCAAAGCAGTGGAACAACGACGTTCGTGCACAGGAAACTAACTCTGCTGGCTGCAACGGCTAGAGTCACTGCGATGGTTTTCAGTGATCACAATCGCAAGTGGGAGCCTTGCTAACGCTAATGTTCGAGTTGGAGCTACGAGCTGCACGCCAAGGTGAAGCAAGTGTTGAAAACTTTGCTGATGATAGTAACGATCACAACGGGGTCGAATGCTATCGTGAATTTTCTACCGCCGTGGTTTCTTCCACGATATGAACTAGAGATCGAGCCCAAATCATTTACTTGTGGATCGTGTGGGTCTGTGTATCGTTGTGTATGGGTCCAGGCACAAAAGTGGCACTTAAGCGCTTTTGCGTTCATGGAGTCCAGTTCACTGAACAAACACATTGAGAAGGAGCTAAGTCAACTTTACCAACTCATGCACCCAACTTGGTGAAGATGCTCGATGCCTCTCATGTGAGCCCGCCCCCATGTAATGTGTGGGAAGAAGAGACCCAGGGAGATCTCGGCTCCTTCCTACGCCGCAGCTATGATAACAAATTGTTAAAGTGGTGGTTGATCCACCAGGCAGCTCTAGGGGCTTGACTACATTCACAAGAGGGGCGTTGTGCATGGCTCAACAACATTCTTGTTGGTGTAAACCGGCAAGCGAAGTTGGCACGAGGTTTTTGGATTGATCACTGCGAGCATTTGCCTAGACGTGGAGCAATTGAAGGCCGTCCAATACTGCACGAGCATTGCAGGAGAAAAAACCAGCAAGACTCTGCTAAAAACTCCTGGAATGACGGTGCTACTTGTTAGTGGAAAGGAATGGTAGACGAACAGTGTGGGCAGTGGCCGCGGTTTTGGCAAACCTAGCTGACAGTAACATCACGAGAGCTGCCATACCAAGCGATGGGGCTATTGCACCTTTGGTTGAGATTTTGCACATTGGAACAAGTGTGGAAAAGGGGGTAGCAGCATGTGATCACAGCAAAAACTGTTTGGCAATTGAGGCGGGCGATCATGTGTCTCGTGGAACTCCTAGCTGAAACAAACTTTGATAATATGTTTGCGTCAGTCGCTTAGCATGTCTCGCTTAGTGGCAACTCCGTCGACAAGGAAGATGGTATTTCATGCTAGGTTGGGCTCTTCGAGGCGGCAGCGACGCCAGAAAGACAACGCAGCACGTGCATTGTGCTGGTATTCCACGAATCAGGGAGCTGTTCCATTGCTTGTGAATTTGTACAAGCCGGAACAAAAGAGCAGATTGCAAGCGCAGCAGCAGCAGTAGCACTTTCTTGTTTAGCTGCCACTTATCGTATCTGCCCTGAAGTCGCGGGTGCACTGGGCAATCTTGCTGTAAACAGCTCCACCAATTGCGAAGAAATTACGAAGGAACGAGGCATGGATCCACTAATAGAGATACTGCGAGATCGGACTGAAGGACAGCAGTATTCGTGGTGGACTGTACAGCAACAACTACTGCAGAGCTGTTGAATAAACTGGAGGTAGTTCCCCTATTGCTGAAACATCTTCATGACGAAAGTGAACGCCGCGTTTGGGGCTTACCAGGTCCAACAAGGCGACTTCGACAGC
Source organism: Phytophthora pluvialis (assembly GCA_001314425.1). Taxonomy (NCBI): domain Eukaryota; phylum Oomycota; class Peronosporomycetes; order Peronosporales; family Peronosporaceae; genus Phytophthora; species Phytophthora pluvialis. The sequence goes on from LGTU01000159.1 coordinate 52,111, forward strand.
GATAGCAAACAATGGCGCCGTCTCTGATTTGATTTCGTTGCTCCACGTTGGGAAAGATTTTGAAAAGCAGTTTGTGGCGATGAACCTGGTCTGTCTTGCCAGAGATGATACGAAGAGCGAGGCTATCACAAAGCACGGTGGTGTCCAGCTCTGGTGGAGCTTCTACAGGTACGATCTGAAAATGATGCGCTGAAAGACGACGCGGTGTTTGCTTTGACCTGTCTCGCTGAGATCAAAGATACCTAGAGTGTGGTTAAGGCATCACGCTGCTAAAATGTCTCCGTCAAACTGGAACCAAGGACCAAAAGCGCAGTGCTGCGAAAGCGATATCGATCATGGTTACTCAGCACAGGTCTGGGTAGCAGATAGCCGAAGCGGCGATATCTTCTCTGTATAAATTATCTGACGTTTAGCACAAACGAGGTGCGATCTACCAATCGAGATTATTGCTTTTAGGTTGTGCCAACAATGGCGACGGCCGCGAAGTGTGCGCTTCCAGGTCTCTACATAAACACGATGACAGCAGACAGAGGCAAAATGGTCAAGTCAAGGCACGGTAGCGCAATCTCGCGAGCAATTAGAGACCGTACAAAGTCTCCTCGATCTTGTCCCACTTGGTCGACGACGTCCGCATCTTCTCGACAGCCTCGGCAAGCCGATGACGACGGATCATGGCCTCCGTTGCGACTTGTTGTCGAGCCTGCAGCAATGCTTGCTTCCGCTCCTTCACTGCTCTTGACCGGGCGTCTGCGGACGAGATCCGACGCTCTAATTGTTCACGCGCGTACGCTTCCATCCGCTGAATTCGAGCAACGTTTTGCTCCTTTTGAGAGATCGCCAACTGGTGTTCAAGCTGCTCAAGTAGTCGTGCCTTCTCTCGCTCCTGCTCGGTGATCTCCATCTTCACTTCAAGCTGCTCACGCTTTGCAAGTAACTCGCCCACATGTTTGTGCCGGAGAGCGTGCGCAGCGTCGAGACGCTTTTGGCGTACCAGCTCTTCTTGCTTGGATTTTGCGGCGCGCTCCTTGAGTTCGGTCGACGTTTTCCGCTGGATCTCTCGTCCACGCTCGGCCGCTGCCGTCTGCTTGTCTGTCACCTCTTGCTTCTTGCGCGCGAGCGCCAACTCATTCTGGTACGTGACCTGCTGGATCCGTGCATTGGCCTTGTCTTGGCGCTCAAGTGCTTCCTGATGCCGCCGTTTGTTGGCGTTTTCCATCTTCAGCGCAACTTGTCGTTCCTTTTCCAGCATTCGCCTCCGGTTTGCTGCCACAACTTCTTCCTGCTGCCTCAGTAGCTCCTCCGTTTGTTCTCGCCACGCTTCGGCATTTTGCTGTCGCTCAAGATCGCGTTGAGCCGCCTCCAGTGAGCAAATGCGGGCCTTCTCCGTGGCCTCCGCTGCTAGCGCCTTCTCATGCTCCGCCTCAGCTCGCCGTCTAGCCTTCCGCTCCAACGCTTCGTTATCCTCATCACGCTTCTTGGCCAGCTCTCGTTCGTGCTTGGCAGCCACCAACTGCATTCTTCGAGCTCGCGCCTTCCGCTGCTGATCTTCTTGTCGTTTGGCCTCCTCGGCAGCACGGCGAGCATTCTCCTGTTGAAGCCGAGCGAGCTTGGCCTCCATGTCAATGGCACTCTGGATATCCTTCTGCTGACGAAGCTTGATGCGAGCAAGGCGTCGTTCCTCGAGCTGTATCAACGTCGAGTCGGCCAAAGCCCCGTCCGAGTTGGAGGCCGTGCCTTCCCACGTTCTCGCTGACTGGATTCGTCGTGGTGGGAAACCTGGAGCCACGTGCTGTTGCAGCGCTGGACTACCGAGCCCACCACCCGTGGGCGATCCAGCACTCCCCGACACTGACAGCAACGCGGTCGAAGGAGGTGCAGGCCCCAAACCGTTGAGAATCGCGTCGCGTTCAGCGCGTACAGTCTCCAGTTTGTGCTGTCGAAGCTGCTCGAAGTGCTCGTGACGAAGCACCGCCGCCTCCTTCTCCACCAAAGAATACTTTCGGTTCACGCCTTGGCTCAGGAACTCCACCACCGTCTTGGGCAGCAATTCGCTCGGCTTGATGCCCATTCGGCGACAGGCTTCGAGACTGCGCGGAGACGTCACCCGGCCACCGGTGGCAGCGCAGTCGACCACCGTCACATTTTGACCTCCACCGCGGCCAGGCGACCCCCACCCAATCTCCACAAGGCCTTGCATCACCAACAAACCGATAACCCCAACGCGCTGGAAGGAAGACTCAGTTTAGAACTCGAGCTCCATGTCTATTGCAGGTTCATTCGAACACACAGACTACAAATAGGTCTCCGATAAATGTCCAGCCATGTTGATATCTAAAAACTTACGAAGCATTGCACAGCACAGCACCGATCGTCTTCTAGTTGCGTTTCTTCTTCTTGCCACGACGCTCACGGCCCTTCTGTGCGTTGGGGTTCATGCGGCCGTAGCCCACCTGGATGCCTGTCTGCCTCTCGGCCTTGACGCCGAGGTCGTGCGCTACGTTCTCGCCGAAAGCGCTCTGCATGACCTTCTTGTGCTGGCGCTGACGCTGGCCCCAGATACCGACCAGGAGCTGGTCCTCACGCAGCAGCAGGTCGCCGTTGCGGCCGCCCTTCGGCTTGGGCAGAGAGAACTTGGAACCCGACAGTTTGGTGGGGCGGTTCGCCCGTGTGTAGAAGGTCATGTGGCCGTCGCGCCCGAGGCTGTACGACACGCGCTCCATGGTGCTGTTACCGCACTTGGGGCAGAACAGGTGGTCCATCTCCGTGGACGTCGTGAAGCAAGCGATGCAGCGCAGAATCCACTGCTTCACACGCTTGATGATCATGCCCTCGGTCGACAGAAGACGCAGTCCGATCTGCAGCATCACGTTCTGCATGGAGAAGTCCGTAGTGATGCACGCCACAGGCAGGCGCGACGAGATCTCCTCCAGATCTTTGCCGTCGCCGAACGGGGACGCCGTGAACTTGGTGAAGTTGTCGTCAGTGATCCAGTTCTTGCCGTCATCCTCCGCGGCACCGGCGTTGCTGGACGCCGCGAACCCGCCCATAATGCGCGATTTGACGTCGGCGTTACGGATCTCCTCGCTGATCACGTGCTCAACAGCAGCCTCCTCTTCCTTAGCCGGTTCCTCGACCGCCTCCGTCTTCTCGTGGACGAACGAGCAGTCGTCGCCGTACTTGCATCCTTCCGGTGTGTTGAAGAAGCGACACGGGATGTCGACCTTCTTCTTGGGTGCTTCGGCGCCTTCCTCGGCGTTGGCAACCGCCGCCTCGTCGTGTGTGAACCTGCAGTCGTCGCCGTACTTGCAGTCCATGGCCGTGCCAAAGTACTTGCACGGGATGTTGGTCTGCGATCCGCCGACGATCTTGCCGTTGGCCGCACGTGTGACCGTCTGTGAGAGCTCGGGGCTGGAGCGCAGGTGGTCGGCGCCGTTGGCCTCGATCTCCAGCTGGTAGGACAGCGCCATGACGCGCAGATCCGTGAGCGAGAGGTACGTGAAGTCTCCGGTCTTGCGGGAGAAGTTGACCACGGCCTTCATGGCCTCGGCCGACGGCTCGCGGGTCTGCAGCGTGAACGGGAGGCGCTCCAGGATGGCGCGCGACTTCTTGTCGCGGATCTCGTCCAGCACGTCGGGGACCGTCCAGAAGTTCTAGCGGCAGATAAAACCATGACCCGTGGTGAGTTTTTCGCCGCAATTTCGGCCACGGATAGCGCTGTGCCTATACTTTATGGTGCGGTAACTTACGTCGGCCAGCACAGCCAGGTTGGTGCCCTTGATGATGGCGCCGGAGTCGATGACCAGGTGGAGCACCTTCTTGTTGGTATTCTGCACTGGCGCAGGGGGCGCCGGGACAGCTGCAGCCGCTGCAGCCGCCGCGTACGAGACCGCGGGGGTGGTCGTTGCCTCTGAGGCCGTGGGGCTCAGCGTCGCGGCCTCCAGCGCCGCCGCAACGCGCTCGACTTGGTCCGCCATAGTCGAGTGATTCGCCAAATGGCTGCAACCTCTTGATGCCAACCAAAGTGGTTGCCTTTTGGGCCAATGGTAGCGCCGCAACTCTACGAGTGGACCACACTTAAAACCTGGCGGATAGCATATTGTATTCTGGGCCGTAATGGATTTCGACGACCAACGGGCCCCGCCACATGGGGGGACTGCTGTTGTTTCCCCCTGTTTTAGCCACCCGAAGTGTGACACCCGATCCCGCTTGAAGCCCGCAGCTGGTCGTCTGGACCGCAACGCTCACAAAGTATAAACGCAGGTGAAAGATCGCGGCGCTGAAGATCTGCGCGACGCACCAAGCAGCAGCCATGGCGAACGTGTTCGGCGACAACGAGAAGGAGTCCGACTTCGGCTACGTGTACAAGGTCTCGGGTCCCCGTACGTCGCGCCCTCCGCGGCCGTCCCTCCGCCGTATCACGCGCAAGTGTCGGAAGATTCCATCTTTTTCACCCTATTTTATCGTTTTTCCGTGCGTTAACAGTGGTGATCGCCGAGAACATGCATGGCGCTGCCATGTACGAGCTGGTACGCTGCCGATCCAGCCTTGAACCGTTGCAATCGCAGCTGAATTGACCGAGTTATGACTCCCTGTAGGTGCGTGTGGGCCACGACAAGCTGGTGGGCGAGATCATCAAGCTGGAGAACACCAACGCGTCCATTCAAGTGTACGAGGACACGTCCGGCCTGACGGTGGGCGACCCCGTGGAGCGCCGCAAGCAGCCGCTGTCCGTGGAGCTGGGCCCGGGCATCGTGGACAACATCTTCGACGGCATCCAGCGCCCGCTGCACGCCATTAGCGACCTCACCAAGGACGTGTACATCCCTCGAGGCGTGGATATCGCGTCGCTGAACGCCGACAAGCCGTGGCGCTACAAGCCCGTGAACTTCCGCGAGGGGGACCCCATCTCCGGCGGCGACATCTTCGGCCTGGTGCACGAGAACGACATCCTGCACTCGCACAAGATCATGTGCCCGCCCAACGTCTTCGGCACCGTGGTCAAGATTTACGGCGCCGGCACCGACAACAACGAGCAGTTCACGCTCAAGGACACGGTGCTGGAGGTGCGCGACGACACCACGGGCGTCACCCACAAGCTCGGGCTCTCGCACATGTGGCCTGTGCGCAAGCCGCGCCCCGTGGCCGAGAAGCTGGCCGGTAACGTGGCTCTGACCACCGGTCAGCGTATCATTGACGCGCTGTTCCCGTCCGTGCTGGGCGGAACGTGCGCGGTGCCCGGAGCCTTCGGCTGCGGCAAGACGGTCATCTCGCAGGCTCTGTCCAAGCACTCGAACTCCGACGCCATTGTGTACGTGGGTTGCGGCGAGCGTGGTAACGAGATGGCTGAAGTGCTGAACGATTTCCCCGAGCTGACGATGACTATCAACGACCGCGAGGTGCCCATCATGAAGCGTACGACGCTGGTGGCCAACACGAGTAACATGCCAGTGGCTGCCCGTGAGGCTTCGATCTACACTGGTATCACGCTGGCCGAGTACTTCCGTGACCAGGGCATGAACGTGTCAATGATGGCTGACTCCACGAGTCGTTGGGCCGAGGCTCTTCGTGAAATCTCGGGTCGTCTGGGTGAAATGCCTGCTGATAGCGGTTACCCGGCCTACCTGGGTGCTCGTCTGGCTGCTTTCTACGAGCGTGCTGGTCGCGTGGCGTGTCTGGGCAGCCCCAAGCGTGAGGGTAGCGTCACTGTCGTGGGCGCCGTGTCGCCTCCCGGTGGCGATTTCTCGGACCCTGTGACGGCTGCTACGCTGAGTATCGTGCAGGTCTTCTGGGGTCTGGACAAGAAGCTGGCCCAGCGCAAGCACTTCCCGTCCGTGAACTGGCTGATCAGTTACACCAAGTACATGCGTGTGCTGGAGCCGTTCTTCAACAAGATCGACCCGGAGTACTCGACGCTGCGCACCAAGTGCCAGGAGATCCTGCAGAAGGAGGACAACCTGACGGAAATCGTGCAGCTGGTCGGCAAGGAGTCGCTGTCGGAGGACCAGAAGGTGATCATGGAGGTGGCCAAGATCATCCGCGAGGACTTCCTGCAGCAGAACGCCTTCTCGGACTACGACTTCACGTGCCCGCTGGTCAAGAGCGTGGGCATGCTGCGCTCGATCATCCTGTTCTACAACCTGAGCCAGAAGGCCATCGCCGACTCGCCGCCCGACGCCAAGGTCACGTGGGCGCAGATCAAGACGTCCATGAACCCGGTGCTGCAGAAGATCATCCAGACCAAGTTCCAGCTGCCCAAGCAGCCGGAGGCCGAGCTCAAGGCCTTCTTCAGCGGCCTGGACGAGGAGGTGGAGCAGGCGTTCCAGACGCTTTCGGACTAAGCGCAAAGCCAGCTCACTGTACAGGGCGGGAGGGTGTTGAAGCTGCACAGCGTCAAGGTCAAGTTGCATTTGTTCGAGGTCGGTTAGCTAGCTACTTGGATCGCCTTATTTCCAATTCCAAGGTTTCGTCCTCTCCATCGTCGCATTGCATACAGAAAATAAACAAGGAGGGGGTTTTGAGCAGCAAAGTAAGGCGTTGTTTTACTGAACGAGGGTTCTTTTACGGTTAGTAGGATGACGTCTGATTCGCCTAAAAACGAGTCAGACGTTACGTTGACGGCATTCTCCCGCCTCAAGCAAGGGCACACTTATCCATCACCTTCACGCCCCCGCAGCATGGGCAACAAACCCTCCACAGAGCAGGCAACCCCCCACCGGGACGCTCCCACCCCCACGCGTCTGGCGCCCAAGTACCCGCGACGCAAGGGCGGCGGAACCGGGTACGGACGAGGCTCGCTCTAATAGTGTGGAGACCTTCAACGCTTAACGTGTAGCACTTTACTATCCGATGCAGCAGCAATAGCAGGTCGCCTACGGCCAGCGAGCAGCGAGCAGGTACGGACGTAGCTGAACTTAAGTTGCAGCAGTGAGGGAGGGAGGAGGAGGGGGAGGGGACTAATTCGTTGACTTGTGTTACGTTGCAGCTCCGCCGCCGCAGGAGCCGCCTGCGTCGCCGTCCAACTCGACGGCGTCGACCCCCACGGAGGACCAAATTATCTCCAACTGGAAGCTGTTCAATGATCTGGAGAACCGGGAGGAGGCCGAAGTGGTGAGTTGTCAATTGTTTTATGAATTGGTTGAAGCACAAGTTTTTATTTTATTTCATTGTCCATTGCTGTCTGTCTGTAGCTGGAGCTGTCGCTGTTCCTGGACGCTCTGGTGAACTACATTCCCGGACTGGACGACGGCAAGCAGAAGCCCCCGGAGATCCCCCACCCCGTCTCCCAGCAGGAAATGGGCAGCATCGACATCGCCAACATGTACGTGCAGGGACACGAGCTGGACGATGTCATCACGCTCAAGAACGTGGAGGACCTCGTCGACTCGTGCCGCAATGGACGCAAGATCCCGCGCAACGTGGTGGTGCGCGTGATCAACGAGGCCACGGCGCTGTTCCGAAAGGACCCGGCCATGGTGGAGTTCCAGATCGCGCCTGCGAACCACATCACCGTTATCGGAGACTTGCACGGCCAGCTGGACGACCTGCTACTGATCTTCCGTGAGAATGGGCTGCCGTCGGAGAGCAACCCGTACTTGTTCAACGGCGACTTTGTCGACCGTGGCGACCGCGGCGTGGAGATCGCCATCATCATTTACCTGCTCAAACTGCTGTACCCGCGTCACGTGCTGCTGAACCGTGGCAACCACGAAGAGAACTCGATCACCCAAGTGTTTGGCTTCATGAAGGAGTGCGAGGTCAAGTACGACCGATACGTCTTCGACCTCTTCTGCGAGAGCTTCCGCTACCTGCCGCTCGCCACGCTCATCGACGACCGGGTGCTCGTGGTGCACGGTGGTATCCCCCGTGAGAACATTGTGCTTAAGGAATTGAACACGCTTGACCGTGCCGGATACGACCTCACGCGGTATCGCACGAAACCCAAGAGCCGAAAGGACCGCGAGCCGCACCGCAAGATGCAGATCATCCGTGACTTGCTCTGGAGTGACCCCAAGGCCAGCAAGGGATACGAAGAAAACAAGCGCGGCGCCGGCACAATTTACGGCCCGGACATCGTACAGAAATTCATGACCAAGAACAAGCTTGCTCTGGTCGTTCGCTCGCACGAGTGCGTTCCGCGAGGTTTCGACTGGCCGTACAAGGAGAAGGGGATGCTGGTTACGCTGTTCTCGGCATCCAACTACTGCGGCAAGGCCAATAACCTGGGCTGCTTTATGCGTATTCCCTCTGGCAAGGATAAACCCGCGTTCTTCCAGTACATGGCGAGCGCGGAAAGTCGCGACATGGCTGTGTCCAACTTGGATGCACTCTTCTCGCTCATTGTACAGTACCGCGTGGACTTGGTAGCGGAGTTTGAGCACTTTGACCAGGAAAAGTCGGGCAAGCTCACGGTCCAGACGTGGGGTACCATCATGGAGGACGTGCTAGACCTGTCTTTGGACTGGAAGGCACTTCAGCCGCTGTTGACTGCGCTGGACGAGGAAGGTTTAGTGCCGTTTTACGACTTCTTGGATCGATACAACGCTGAAGGAGCATTAAGGCGCGCCGAGAGCGAGGAGAACGCCGACCCGGAGCGTGAGAAGCAGCGCAGCGCATTCAATTCGCTGTACCGCCACCGCTCACGTCTCGAGGCTCTCTTCCGCGTGCTGGACCGCGACGGCAACGGTACCATCTCTGTGGACGAGCTGGAGAACGGCATCAAGCTGCTGAACGAGCACCTACCTCCTGGAACGAAGCCCTTCAGCACCAATGGCATGGACTACATGCGCATGATGGACTTCAGCCACGACAACGAGATCAACATCAACGAGTTCATGGAGGGCTTCCGCATCAACGCGAAGCTCACCGTTCACGCCAAGTGGAAACGCGCGCGCAAGAAAATCAAGGCGCTCAGTGCCATCGGAGCGTTGCGCGGGTTCTCACTGCCCAGCAACGCGACTGCCGCTGCGTCGGGCGGATCGGGTGTAGCCGTTACTGTGGACGAGGCCGACGAGGAAGCAGAAGCTGACCCCAACTCCCCCGTGTCCGATCCGGAGCTCATGACGGTCCCGCACGCATCCGCGCCTCCGAAGTTCACCCGACATGGCAGTGTGCAGATCATCGCACCGTCCGCTGCATTGACTGCCCCCACGGATCTGAACGAGGTCGAAGTGGATCTGGACGAAGGGGCCGAGGAGCACCAGTAAACAGCAGCGAGATCACGTTTGCATCTGAAAATATGTCATGCATTGTCCAGGGAGGGTCCTTGTGAGCTGTGTTGCTGCTGTCGGTGCCGTTTTACCTGTTCGTCATGCTTTGCAGGCACTTATCGACCAATCGTCGTCCGTTACGGCCACACATTTTCGCGATCGGAGACCAAGCAGACATGTCCTCGGACGATGCGTGTTCCCGTCTGCCAAGCGTGTTGGGCATGCCCAAGGTGATGCGTGACTTGCTGTGGACTGTCACGAGTCCGCATATGCTCAGCGGCGATCGGTTCCCCGTTTTACCGGCAGAGTTCGGGGTTGACGCTCTGAAATTCGATGGGGTCATCGACTGGCTCAACGCCCTTGTGGAGGACCCAGCGCCATTGTTGACGTTCTTGCAAGGTAAACGAGGACTGCTCGCTCTGGATTGAGGTGGCAATTGCGCACTAACTGAAGCGATGCGTGGGTCTGCAGAAACGACGACGAGCGGTCGGTCCTTGGCGCTGGGCGTCTACTTCTCGACGCTGCTTGAGTTCTGGCTGCGCTTCTGTCCGCGCCTCGGAATGGAGAAGATGGAGATTGGCAAGCAGATTGTGTCATCCACGAACAAGACGGTGGGGCAATTGAAGTTCCTCTTTCGGTGCAATTTTGAGAAGACTGGGGAGCTTGGTGAAAAGCAGCGAGACTTTCATGTCGAGTCGTCGGTCAAGTTCTTCTTACTCAACCCCATTGATAGCGATGCACATGGCGATATCGGTGGTGGAAAATATGGAACAGAAAGGGAAAATGGCTACGTGCCGCTGGAGCAGTATGTTGGACCTCATTTTGGAGAAAACTTGGCGTGGCGAGTGCAAGAGGTGGATCGGAAGCTGGCCATGCGTCGAGGAGAGAGTGTACGCGCGTGGTTGGACGAGAATTACAGCGACAGCGTGCAGTCACACATCGTCCTGCGAGGATACCTGTTTGAGCCACTCCAGTACTTTGTTTCGACATCGGAAACGACTATTGCCCACGACTGGCAATTCCATCGGAACCCTGCCAAAGTCACACAAGGCGCAAGTGGATTCAATCCGAACATCGCAACGGATCACTTGCGAGGATGGTGGACGACCGACATGGAGACGGACTTGCCTGCTAAAGTGCGAGCGAACAAGCACGCAGTGCTAGGCGAAAGTCGTTTTGTGATCTTGCCCAAGCTACACTGGCTGTGTCCAGTAGTCGCTGCGGAGGACAATAGTTCTGGTCAGGTTATTGTCGCCGGTGATAACAGGTTGGATATCCCGGAAGTGGAAGCTCTAACGCTCGAGGAGTTAATAGTATTTGTGCGGGAGCATTTTCAAAAAGTTGCAGCATCAACCGATACCAACAAATCTGGCGGGGTAGCAATGCCATTGCTAGTGGCCGAAATCGTACGTTGCCCGGAAGAGGTTGCTGAAGACGGTCCCCAGTACTGGAACGAGCTTTCTCGGGGGTTCATTCTGGGTCCCAAGTGCTGGGATCCATCTCCTTTGTGCCATGAACCCGTTCGTTTCAGGCGCACTCTTCGAAGAAATATTGCAACTGGAAATGGAGAGCGCGAATATGAAATACGCCGTCATGATTGTGCAGATGAAGGCTTTATCAAGCCAGACGTGGATGAAGCCGCTGCTCAAGACCAGACACAGCACATGTTTGCTGATCCTGCTAGTGTTGGTCCACGTGAACTTTGCCGGGAGCTCGTATCGGTGCTGAGCACTGATGACGTTCTCTTTACCCATGCTGATTTGAAGAGATCGACGCGCGAACTTTTCCTATGGAGAAGACTGAATTGCGGTGGCGACGAGTCTGCGTACCTCCGTTCGTGTCTAGAGTCGCTCATCCTTGGTTCCGATGATTCGGAGCATGCTCGACGGATAGGTTACTTGCTGCTGGACGTCTTCGATAGACTACACCGTGAGTTTGACTCGGATGAACCAGGCAATTCTCTCTCAACAGCATGCTCGGATTGGGTGGCGCTCCTCGCTGAAGTTGCTCGTGACTCGAGGCGGTGGGAGTTCCTCAATCTCGTTCTACGAGCTGTCGACCTGGCGTTGAATACTGCTGATCTCATGCAGTGGGGAGGGTCAGAAAAGACCAGCAAGTTCGGTTTCTTGGACCAGCTCCTTGCTGCTCACAACCCTCGGTGGAATGCTGTTGTGGTTGAAGTGGTTCGTGTGTTTCGTATTGGCGAGCTTTTACCAGACCACCTGAGGCTCCCGACGGAGGACGCACGAAAAGTTCAGAGGATCTTTAGTGATTATGTAGACCAGTCCGATTGGCAAAGTGCTGAGCGACTTGCTACTGTGGCGCAAGATCGCGATATGATCCAAACGCTCTTTAAGCACCTCTCACTTTGCAATATGACAAAGGCTCTCAAGCGATTGCAAAAGGTTGCTGTTGGATTTCAGAGCTGCAGTGCTTTGGCATCGAAAGCACAACTTGCTGGACCCTTCGCAACGGATGATATCCCGGATACTATCGACCATGCCAAGAACCTATCTCTCAATAAGAGCAATACGCCTGAATTGAAGTGGAAATACGTTGATTCTCTCGGAGGAATTGAAGAAGTAGTTCGACAACTGAAGAAGTGCGAGTCGACCGTCCACACTGAAGGTAAATGCGACGAACAGGCAGTTGCTCGGAACGTGCTGGTTGGGATTGACTGCGAATGGCGGCCACAATTTCTGGCGAAAGCTTCGATCTCTCACGGTGCCTCTCGAACTGAAAATGCCGCCCGAAGGGAGGAATTAAGCAATCAACTCGACGAAGACCAGGCAGGCTTAAGCCTTTACCAACTAGCGGTTGGAGACATCATTTACGTGATTGACGTTCAAGTTCTCGGAGCAGCAGCCGCAGCGCCTTTAAGCTTCATCTGGAGACCCTTGTCTCGGCTCATGCTGATCGGGTTTTGTGTGTCCAGCGATATTCAGAGGATTAAGAACTCGTTTCCGGTGCTTTTTGACGCCACAAACAGTGGGATCAGACACCGACCCACTCCTTTGCTTCTGGAGCTGAAAGAGCTCGCGTTGTTCCGGCACGTTCCGGCTAAACACTGGGGGCTGTCACGACTGTACCGTGCGTGTCTTGGAGAGCAGATGGATAAAGAGCAACAATGCTCCGACTGGGGTAGCCGCCCACTGTCTACCAGCCAGCTCGAGTACGCAGCGAAAGATGCGTACGCCGTCCAACGCCTTTCATGGCACCTGCTAGCGGACGTGAGCTTTGTCAAGGCTGGCGCTGAAGATCGCTCCATAAGTGAGTGCGTCCGAGAGTTTATGAAGTGCTTCGACGCCAGCCGCAATGTTTCGCATTCGTGGTCGATGGCGTCTGTGTCCCAACCGCTTGGAAAGCAGCACGTCCAAGCGGCGTTGCGAGCGCTTGGACTGGAGGCTCGATTCTTGAAATGTGACAAGAAAGAACAGGAGGGGGTACTAGTCAAGAGCATTGCTTTACTCGTTCGGAGGGAGAAACTAGTGAACGCACCGAGACGCATCATGTACGCGGTGGCTGTACTACCGCTGGATCGATCCATCGACATGCAGGCTCTCGGAACTGTCCTGGGAGCAGACCCTGCAGACATTTCGTTAGCTGATCAAGAGGTGCGTCGTACGCTATGGATTGTGGTGATTGTTTCTAGTCTCACTAATCTACTTGATGCTTGCTTTTGTGTGTGTGATGTAGACGCTAGTGCGAGTGTTTGGCTACTCGCGAGGATGTCTGGGACCTATCGGTTTACGAGAGCAGCAGGCCACATGTGTTATCGTCGACAGTTGCCTCCGGTCCGAAGCTTTTTTGCTCTGTGGTGCTGGAGTACGTGACGAGGTCTATGCGATTTCTCCACATGTGCTCACTGCAGCCGTGGACGCGTTGGTCGCCTGCATTTCCAGATAAAAAAAACGTTAAGACAAGTCAAATGAACGTCTTGGGCTTTGAGTATCATCACCATTTTGCCTTCAACTTCTCGGCCCAAATTTAGTCCAAATTTAGTCTGTCGATACTTTTGTGTCTTTGTGCATCCCCAAAACTCTCGAAGTTCAGTTCACGAAAGGCAACATCGGACTATGAACAAGGCGGCGATCCTGACGACGGTGGCGCTGGCGCTCTCGGGCGTCTGGGCGCGCGCGGAGGCGGACCAGGCCACGCTGCGCATGACGGTGACCAAGCAGCGGAGCGCCGAGGAGTGCGACGACAACTGCGAGCGCGACTTCATGCCCGTGTGCGGCTCGAACGGCGTCACGTACGGCAACGACTGCCTGCTGGACTTTGCGCACTGCGAGGACTCGAGCGTGGCCAAGGACCACGACGGCAAGTGCATCAAGAAGCACTGAGCAGACTCAGCAGGGGCCGTAGGTACGGAAAGAACGGGGTCTCTCCCGTGTCAAATACAGTTTTGTGTACATTCCGAGTTGTTGCTGTGATGGGAAACGTCGATACATTGCAACCGAGAGACGCAGGCAGAGCAGTGGGCTCCCAGCCTGGAGACGCTATGTGGAGCTATCGGTTGCATCGGATGTCCAGGGGAATGACTGCCTACTGTAGCAGCACATTGGAGTACGGACCAACCAACGTGAACGGGAGCCACGCTGCGGCGCACAACTATAGTTCGTTTGGCTTGATCACGAACTGGGTCGCCTCACGGATGTGACCTTGTAACTGCGGCCGTTCAAGCTTGGTGCATGTAGCCATTTATTTCGTCACGAGCAGAGGAGGTGAGCGGCTATTGCAAATACATGCACTGCCATGTAAGTGTACCGTTAGCCAGCTACGGAAGCCGAGCCGAGGCTTGTTTTGTGTTTGACGCGCTCCTATCACGAGATGCTGCGCGTGATCAATGGCGCGTAGAGCACCAGATTCGCAAGCGGCTCACTTCGCTACGAACAGCACAAACCACCGGCCGCTCAATAGATCCCAAGGCTGACGAGAACTAGAGACAACTGCGATCATGAACAAGTTGCTGGGTTTTGCGATTGTGGCTCTGCTGCAGCTCACCGGGGCCTGGGCGAGAATTGGTGCGAGCCAAGCTGACAAGTGCCCAGTTCTCTGTTCACGCGAGTTGCCGCGCTTGCGGATCCAACGGAGCCACGTACGATAATGAGTGTCTGCTGGAGGTGCACACTGCAAGAACCAGAAAGTTACAAGGGAAGATGCCACAAGTGAATGTATGTCGGTACTCATTCGTGCTACCGCATAACGTTCGTATCTTGCAACTAATCATTGGACTTTTACCTGGCTCGATACACCCGTAGCATGGATACTTGGCCCAGAACGAATCGACATCGCCGCCAGTTACTGTAGGTTGCAGTCTGTAGCCCTACGATAAACGTTCAATGCAGTGTCTCCAATAGTAGCAGAATAGTGGAATCGCTCAGTGGGGCGTGTGAGCTGCAGCGTCTTGTATCCACATCTACGAGCTGATTCGATACATTCGTGCAGAGAACTGAAGGTTCGTGTTGAAAGAAACATTCAAGAATGCTTCGTTTCGGATAGGAGACAAGGGTGATAGAGTTAGCGCCCCACCCGACATCTAAAAAAAAAACATTTCAGGAGAGAGCAAGCTCCACATTCAATTTGTGTACTGGCAAAGTAGGGTGGTGCATTGCAGGCGGATCATGTACGATCCAACCTCACCACTCGCCACTCGCCCGTCAATAATTCTATCGCTTTTCAACGAAATCGATGCGAGAAATTTGTAGGATTTCTCCAAGCGAAGCCCGTCCGCAGCTTTCGTTTCGTGGGAGACGAAATAGTGCATCTCATAAACCAGGCATGATCCCTCAGTTACGCTTTGCGCTTATTCGATGATGACAGCAGAGCAATTGTAATGGATCTGGTCTGTACACAAGGTTTGCCGTAGGGGGGGGGGGGCATACGTATGAAGTCAACGAAAGAAATTCATTTTGACAGAATTGCTGCTTCAAGCTTATGCCCAAACAGCGTTCAGCTAGTGTGCAATTGAAAGGGCAACCGCCTAAAAGAGCGACCGACTGCGTCCATCAAACCGAATCGTTTATCTAATCTGCTATCCCATCACATGATGTCAAGGATCTCACGAGCGATTGTACGCACCTGGCTCCCTCAGGTGCTGCACCTCACTTTGATTCTTGCTTCAAACAGCACGAGCCTCCTCGCAAGAAACGAGCGACTTTGGACAATGAACGTGAACGCTCTGGTGATTTCCGCGCTTGTTGCGCTGCTCCAGCTTACCGAGGCGTCCGCTAGGCTTGGAGAGGCGCCCGAAGTCAAGTGCCCGACGCGATGCACGCGCGAGTACATTCCCATCTGCGGCTCGGACGGAGTCACCTACGCCAACAAGTGTCTGTTCAAGGTCGGGCGGTGCGTCCATCCGTCCCTTACGGTGAAGCACAAGGGCAAGTGCACCGCCTGAGCGTAAGGTCAAGTCATCTGACGAAACTACAGCAGCGAGACTAAAATAAATTTTCTGCTGACAGTATTGTTTTATATTTTAAAATATTGTAATATGGTATTAAAATACCGGTGACCTTACGGTTTCATGGTATACCGCGCTCTCTCATTGGCTAACCCCCATCCCCAGTACGCGATCGTCGACGTGGCAGCTCGACGCTGAAAATGGCGAAGCTCGACTTCTTCCGGTGCGTGATAGCTCCCGTCCTGCTCACGCGCAGCTCTCCGCACTCCGTCTCCAACTTCTCCCCTGTCTTGCAATCCTCCCCATCTAACTCCCGTCGCGTAACTCGCTCTGCTCGCCCCAAGACATGTGCCCGAGGACCTGCAGGTGCGCACGTACACGGGCAGCGTGTTCTCGCTGCTGTCCTTCGCCGCCATGGGCCTGCTGCTGCTCACCCACTGGGAGGCCTATCGCCGGCAGAGCACCAAGACTACCGTCGTCATGGACGAGCACCAGGAGGACCGACTGCGCGTCAACTTCAACGTGAGTCTGCTCAACGTGCCGTGCGCCGTGGCCAGCGTGGACCTCGAGGACCACATGGGCCAGCGCTTCACGAACCTCACGCGCCACATCCGGCACTTCCGGCTCGCGGCCGACCGCTCCTCCAATCAGGTGCAGCGTCTGGACGAGCTCGTGATCGACAACCACGAGAAGGGCATCCCCGTCTGGGGCGGCGTCCACCGAGACACCGAGGGCGCCAACGTCCACTACTCGACGCCGCTGACGACCAAGAACTTCGACGACTTCATGGCCAAGTACGAGCTCGTGCTGGTCAACTTCTACGCCCCCTGGTGCCCGTTCTGCCACCAGCTCCACCCCGAGTGGGAGCGAGCGGCGGCACAACTGCCCGACCACCCCGAGTACAGCGAGATGGTGCGCATGGCCTCGGTGGACTGCACCGACCCGGAATCCGTGTGGCTCTGCCGTCGCGCACACATTCGCGCCTTCCCGTCCATGCTCATCTACATGTACGGAAGCACGTCCACGCGCTACATCTACAACGGGCCGCGCAAGACGGAGCACCTGCTGCAGTTCTTGGATCTGTTCTTCCGCCGCCTCGAGCCGGATGCCGACTTTGCTGAGGAGGTGAACGTCAACAACGACCGTCTTGGTCTGCCACTGCCGATGCGGGTGAACGAGGACAACCTGGAAGGCATTGACTTCAAGAAGCGCCGTCCGTCGAACACTGTGCAGACTGGAGCGGTGGAAGGATGCGAGATTTCGGGAAGTATCAGCGTGAACCGAGTCCCCGGCGTGCTCGTATTCACGGCACGCTCCGACGACGTGTCGTTTAATGCTCAGACCATCGACGCTTCGCACGTTGTGAACCACTTTTCCTTCGGTCAGGTACGGCGTACCGAGAACCTGTTTGCTGGAGGCAGTCACGTACTCGCGGCGCCGTCGAACCGATACCCGCTGGACAGGAAAAGCTATACCATCGAGAGTGAGAACGTCACCGTGGAGCACTTCTTGAACGTGAGTGCACCTTGTAGAATTGATCGAGCTGCTCTAGGCTCACGTTACTGACTTGTTGCGTTGCTGATTCCGATACAGGTGGTGGGCTTTGACAACCAGGACAACACACGGAAGACGCATCTGCAGCAGCGAGCGTACGAGTTCTCAGCGACCACCACGCAGTACGAGGACAAGACGCCGTCCGCTCTCTTCACGTTTGACATCTCGCCGCTGGTGGTGCAGATCACCACGGACAACATTCCGTTCTACCACTTCATCACGCACCTGTGCGCAGTGATTGGCGGCGTGTTCACCATTCTTGGCCTTGTGGACTCGGGCATTTTCTATGCCATGAACTCCATCAAGAAGAAGCAGCAGCTTGGCAAGCTGTCGTAGAGAGTGGTAAGCTTGTTCACCGTTCTCCGTGCCGTGGATGTCTTACCCATGCAAAATGTTCAGAAGAAACACGACAAGACAAACAAAAAAAAACAAGGAAACAACACCAATCTATTTCATTGCAGTGTCCTATTCAGCACGAAAGACCACAAAGACTGCGACGCTCGTTACTTTGGTCTTTGCGCATCAAGGTAGTACTTGACAGCGTCGAGTTTCCGGAAATGCTGGGTGACCGAGAAGCCCCACACGTAGATATTTCCAATAGCGCAGCCCACTGAGATCAGCATGAGGGGCAGGAACGGGTACCGTGCACCGATACGCGGGATGAATGGGAACACTGCTGCCAGCAAGGCGAGGCCAGCCAGTCCAGCGAGGAAAACCCGCTCGAAGAAAGACATGCCCACGGCGGTGACCTTGATGTGCCGCTCCTTGAGCGAATGCTTGAGCAGCGGGACGAGAACGACCTCGGCCAGCAGAGCGTGGCAAGCACCCAGCAGCACCTTGGATCCCTGCTCGGCAGGCGTAAACAGCAGCGGGAAGAGCGAGATGGTAGCGATGCCCGACGCGAACCTGTACAGGCGCATGCTGGCAACGCTATCGGCAGCCATGAGCGCCATCGGAAGTGTCACCTGGAGGATGGCCTTCTCGTGCACGTGGTAGCCCAGCAGGAACGAGCACAGCATGCAGTACGCAAGCGCGCTGGTAAACAGCGACGAGTCCGGGTACTTCCAGATACTCCGTAGCACCGGCGTCATCATGGCGAAAGTCAGCACAGCACACACCAGCGGGGACACCGTGGGCAGCACTGCGAAGCTCGCCTCCTGCACGAGTCCACCGCTCATCAGCCCGACGCCTTCCGTAGACGTAGGGAAGCCGAGAATCACCAGCACCTTGTCGAGGAACGCGTATAGCGCCCAGACGTTCGGCGCCCAGTACGCGTGGCACAGTCCTCTCTGCACGGGGAACAGCCGTGACAGAATCTGCTTCATGCCTGCCACGGGGTCCTCGTGGTTCCACAGAATACTCCCGAACGCGACGGCGAACACGGCGAGCACCATCACTCCAAGCTTCACGAAGTTCGCGAAGGAGAACACGACGTTCCCGTCATGCAGGTCCTGGATGGTCTCGTGCACGTCTGTACTGGAGATCGACCTCTTCCTCAGCAGCTTCCTCTTGGCGTCCTCGTCGCTGTCGGACGACTCGGCGTCCGGCTTCTTCACGTAGCAGTAGTGTCCCAGCAAGTAGATGAAGTAAAGCGGCGCGGCGTACAGGTAAATGTGTTTGAACATGAGCAGGAGCGCGTACAGGAAGGCGCCCTGCAGGTCCTGCTGCAGCCGGAACTTGGTGGCCGACAGGATCAGCAGCCCCAGGAGCATCCCGTTGTACTGGAAGTGGATATGGTCCACGAAGAGCAGGCCGGCGTCCAGCACCGTGACCAGCATGACCGCGAGTCTCTTGGCCTGGGAGAACGCCCACTCCGTCGTGGTCACGGTCGGCCAGGACGCGCAGTAGGCGTGGAGCGCGTAGAACAGCAGAACGTCCGACGCGATGACGCTCAGGCGCTGGAAGAGCAGCGCGGAGGGCGAGAACACGGGCGCGGCGCTGATGACGAGCATGGACGTGTCCCACGCCGCCGCGGCGAAGCTCAGCGCGTACTCGAAGTAGGCGAACAGGGGCGGGTAGTCCAGCGTCCACTCGCTCGTGCTTTCGTGGTACCAGAGGCGGCGCGGCAGCGCGCGCGTGAGGCTCAGCCAGTTGCGGTGCACCTCGAAGTCCGTGCTGGCGTAGGACGGCAGCAGCAGCAGCTTGAGCGCCACGGAGAAGAGCCCGAGCGCCACGAGGGGCGCGTCCAGCCGCTGCTTCAGGCGCCGCGTAGCTGCTCGGGACGCCATGAAGAGATAGATACATGGTGGCGCCTGATTGGCGGAGACGGAGGGCACTAAAGGGGGGATATAGGAGAGTGACGCAAGTTGAAGTTTGACCTGCATTCCTTGGGACGTGGCAGGATACCGTTAGGATACCATGGTGCCCCACGTTTAGTGACGGATTTGCTTCCCACTGGCATGGCGCAGGCGGACGAGCGACCTGCTGCGGAGACCCTCGAGGCGGACGCGTCCAAGACGCACAAGGCGGAGGACGTGCGCTACGGCGCAGTGTCCTTCATCCTGCCGGACGTTCCCCAAGTGGCCAACCAAGCGGACACCCCCAGCGTCGGTCACGTGCGGCCAGAAGTGGGCATTGATCATGGAGGAAATGCGCGAGAACTTCCCCGGGTTCAACGTCAAGAAGCAGCAGCTCCTGGGGGTCTGCGCTAACGGCCGGAAGCGGAAGAGACTGCACGACCTGCAGCGCCGCGCGTACAGCCAACGGGACGATGCAGATACCAAGGGCGTGACAGCGCAGGCCAGCGGCTCAGACAACACGAAGACGAACCAGGAGATTGTCGCGCTGAAGGCCGCCGTCAAGGAGCTCAAGGAGCTGCAAGCAGCCGACGAAGCTGCGCGCGAATCGGCCGCTCGCGAGATGGAAAACTGGAGGGACAGAGCTCAGCAGAGCGCCCAAGAGAAGGAGAAAGCCGTCAAGCTCCACGCGGAGTGCGCGAACGGGCTGGAAGTGCTACGGAAAGAATGTCAGCGGATCTCGGAGCGAAATGGGGCTCTGACAGCGAAGGTGCGCGCTGACAGGAAGAGGATTGCCGTCCTGGTGAAGCAGCTCGAGCAGGAGCTCTCCAAGAAGACGGAATTGGTCCACGCTTTCGCTCAATACGAGGAGGAGGAGGACAAGGAGGACACCCAGGAGACAGAGGCGGAGCGCTAAGGTTGTCCAGCATAGTTTTCGAAGTGTTTTTGTTAGTTTTCGTACTGTTTGCAAGCTGTTGAATGTAATGAACGTCCTCTTTCACTTGTGCTGTGCTTGACTAGCGGGAAAACGGATTATTACTACGTAGTAATTGACGTGGAGGAAACTTGTACTTGTCGTCTAGTACATGTCTACATGTAGTTGCATCGATTGATGTTAAATGGTGTCTTCTTGCAGTGACGCAGATTTGTGTGAGAGGAACGACAGAGAGTACCCAACAAGCGTGAGAATGCAACCGAGTTGACTAGCGGAGCGCATCTGGTTGATCTCGTGGTCGTTGTCTGTGACGGGCGAGAGCAGAGCTTGGCTCAGTTTTCAGAATATACTTCACCGATTTCACCGAATAGTGCACGTACCGTAGTTCGACAACTTGGTCTCGGTGTCACTGAATCGCATTGTCTCCGTGCAGTACTTCTCACCCAGATTGAACTCTATGCACTGAGCAAGGAAACACAATACCGTCAGGAACTAAACAACAAGCAGAAAACCCAAATACTGACTGAGACTTACATATCTGATTGTCAGTCGCTGGAAATCACCGACGAGCGCTAGTCCGCCGGGAATGTAGAGCAGGAACGCGATCAAGAACAGTGCTGCGAGCACCACCTGGATGTAAAACGTGCGCTCCGTACTCGACTTGCACAGTCCACGGGCTGACGACAGTAACGATTTGGGGGCCTCTAGCTCCGTCGTGTAGCCGGAGACCTTGTTGAGATGCGAGACCTTGTAGCTTGCGATGGTCTAAAGAAGCTCAGCACAAATACCCAACACCTCGATCAGTAAATAGTTGGGGTGAGAAGAAGGATCAATTGGTCACGTACATTGAGAATCAGCGCGACCGCTTCCAGCACAAAGAACCAGTACGCAGCATACTGGTAGACATCCGGGTAGCTCGTCGTACTGAAGAAGGCCAGTGTAGGTAGCCCAAACGCCAATAACACGCCAATCACCCGCACAGCTTTTGCAGTATTTGTTGATGGGAGGCGCACTCGCGTCCGTCTCCTTCTCCAGCAACTCGCTTTGGGACTGGTAATTGACGAACTACGTCAGGATGAGAGAGATACCGACTGTGGTTAGCCCCGCGCAGAAGACAGTGTAGCCCGGCATGTCTGTCACGCAGTACAACCACACAGTTAACGCTAAGGAGATTGCTTCATGACTTCGTTAGACAAAGGTGCTTTGACGAACCCCGGCCTGTATCGGAGAGATACGGCCACGTCAGTCCTCCAAGGTACTTGTCCTCCGCTTTGGCGACGGACACGCACGTGATCAACGTTGCTATCACCACGATAGTGGCCGCAACGGGTGCGACTCGAGTACCGACCGTGAACAGCAGCGCCATCCTGTTGCTTGCGCCTCGGTAAATACAAAAGCTGCTAGCTCCTCATTTCCAGGGAGTTTGGAAGTGGCACCGCGTGTACGTTGGCCAGAGTCAGCTCTCTCCGTTCAGCTAACTCCGCCCGGCGTGCGGCCAGATCGCGAAACCACCTGCCAGGTTGTGACTGCAGCATGCGGTACGTCCTCTGGTAATTCACGAAACGGGTCACTATTGCAGCGGGAGGAGGAGTCCGACCCATGTATGACATGCTGACTACTGTTCGCTGCGCCGCGCAGGTCCTGCCAGTTGATGACAAGCCATTACCAAGAAATACAAAGCAATTTCAACGCATTTTCATAGTCGTTAAACGGTGTCGTCTTGTAGCGACTCGCTGTTGTGTGAGAGGAACGACATCGAGTACCCGACCAGCGTGAGGATGCAAGCTAGCTGACTGGCCGAACGCATTTGGTTGAGTCCGTGTGCATTGTCTGCGGCAAACGTATTCAAGATAAGTCTGCGCGTTGGCAGTACATGGTAGAATGGAAGGACGCACCATAGTCCCATAGCACGGTCTCCGTATCGTTGAGCTTCATCGTGTCGGTGCAGTACTTGTCGCCCAGGTCGAGATCCAAGCACTAGAACCAGAAAAATCGTCAGACGCAACGCAAAACCCGAGACGCTACGGCTCCCAAACGTACATCTTCGATGCTGAGTCGCTGAAACTCGTCGATAAGGGCCAGACCGATCGGGATGTAGAGAATGAATCCGATCCAGAACAGCATCGTGAAGATCAACTGGATGTAGAACGTGCGCTTCGTGCTCGACTTCGATACGTTCCACGGGTTGAACACATTCGTTAATAATGGCAGTGCCTTGGACTCAGACGTGTAGTAGGGATTGCCAGCATCGGTTAGGCGAGCAAGCTTGAAACTCGCAATGGTCTGCCATCGTCAAACAGCTCAGTGAGTGTTTCGGTCACTGATGCTAACTAGCAAGCAACAGGTGCGTACGTACATTGAGTACCAATGCGATAGCCTCCAGCACGAAGAACCAGTACGCAGCGTACGTGTGGACGTCCGGGTAACTCGTAGTACTGAAGAATGCAAGCACCGGTAGTCCAAATGCCGAGACGACGCCCAACACCTGCACGACTTCGCAGTACTTGCGAATGCTCTTCCCGTACAAGTTCTCCGAGTGCTCTTGACTCTCTTTCTCGATCAACTCCCTCTGGAACTGGTAGTTGGCGACCCACGTCAAGATGAGAGCGACAGCCACGATCGATAGACCAGCACAGAAGACTGAGTAGCCCGGTGCATCTACAGCGTCATCACAAAACAAAATAGCAAGTAGGTTAGCATCTCAACCGACGCATTGGGTCCACCGACTCGAGCTCACCTCTGCCTGTGTCGGAGAAGTAGGGCCACGAGAGTCCACCGAGGTAAATGTCCTTGGTCTTAGCCAGAGATACACAGGTGACCAGCGTCACGACCACCACTGTGGTGGCCACGATGGGAGCGATCCGCGGCCCGATTGCGTACGGCACGACCTGCATCTGGTGCTGCTGGTTGTTATGACGCGGAGACAACAGGCGCTGGAAACTCTCCTGCAACGGGGAGTTTGGAAGTGGCATGGCCTGGACGATCGCCTGCGTTTCGCGACGATCCCGTCGTGCCGTCGAGCTAAACTCCTGTCCAGACGTGGGGTCAGATCTCCAGCTCAAAGCGCCTCCCTGTGCGTTACGCAATGCAGCACATGGCTACATCCACTTCAACTTGAGAGACAGCGTGCACATGTATTCACTTCAACCTATACAATACACGAACCAAGTACCTTTACCGGAGACGGTCAGCGCTTCTGGTGGTTGACGATGCGCATGACGATCAGCGTGGCCAGGCGCATCAGTAGCAGAATCCCCACCACGACAGCGACCGAGCGAGTGGTGTCCTCACGACGCGCGCCGAAGACTTTGTCAATGTACGAGGTGAGTGGGATGTTGGCCACGGCGGGAGGCGCGGCGGTGAGAGGTTGGCAGCCCAGCGGCCAGCCCGAGACGTCGATCGTGATGTTGGCGGCAGCAGCCTCAGCGATCTGCTGCAGTTGCTCGTCCGGACAGTCACCAAGCACGAGCGCCGTGAGCACCTCGAACGTGTAGCGGTGCGGCACGAGCTGGAACAGCCACTTGTATCCGTCCGGGATGCTTGACACGGGCGGGTTGTAGCCCATGAACATGAGGAAGATCGAGTCGAAGAGCGCACCCCACACGGCGGCGAGCTCGATGCTGGGCATGGCGAACGTGAAGAACTGCCCGAAGTACGTCTGGAAAAGGATGTGCACGGTCAGGACCAGCCAGTACACAACCACTTGAGAGAAATCGCCATACGACGAGAAGCCTGCCATCGGGTAGAACACGCTCACGAAGATCATCGAAGCCGCGGCAGCATAGGGAATCTCCACTAGCGACGACGCCACAAAGTACCACAGAGCGCTATACGTCTCGGAAGCGCGCTCACGGTAGTACGGTCCGCGCTCTTCGAACGCTAGTGGCAGCACGTGGACGTAGGCTCCGACGCCTAAGAAGCACGTCGAGAAGAAGATCAGCCCCACCGCGCCGTTGGCACCTTGGTACGTGGTGAAGACGTTGCTGCCCGAGTACACCAGCCCAAACATCAAGCCAAGAGTCAGCGCAGTCACCATTCGAGTGAACGTGTAGAGCGGAGTTCGCCAGTACAGCCGCAAGAACCGCCGCATGAGCATTGCGAACTGCAGTCTGTCGCTTGCTGCCCGGCGCTGAGCGAACCTCACAGGTGGCAGGCGATCCGATGGCATGAACACTCCAGGCGCAGCACGCTTGGCATCCAGACGCTGCTTCAGGCGGCTAGACTTGTACACTGCAACGAAGTCCACACTGTCATCGTGATGCTGTCGAGAGTACTCCGAGCTTACCGAGGAATTTAGGGATGCATCCAGTTGTTGGAGTCGAGGGTTCTTCTTCGTAGCTGGTGCAGGACGTCTAAACTTCACAGGCAGCGACGACTGTGGCTTGACTTTCTCGACACCAGCGCCAATCACATCCAGCATCCACGTGGCCGGGTTGTCTCCCGGCTTGAAGGCTGGCGCACTACGCGGTAGACCAAGTCCTTGGAAGTATTTAACCAGTGTTTCACCATTGCGACCCAGCTCACCGAAGTACACAGTTTCGCCGCCACGCTGTAGAAGGAGGAGAGTGTCGAAAAGTAGGAACACTTCTGTGGACGGCTGATGAATGGTGCAAATCACGGTGCGTCCGGAGTCCGCTACCTTGCGTACGCCATCCATGAGCGCCTTTGCTGCGTGGGCATCCAACCCACTGGTAGGTTCATCCAAGAACAGCACACTGGGTTGCGCAGCGAGCTCCACCCCCAAAGTCAGCCGCTTGAGCTGCTCACTCGAGCTGCCACGAATGAGTTGACCAGCTACATCGTTTAGCCCGAGCAGGTCCAGACATTCGTCGACAATCTCTTCGACCCTTTCAGGAGCTACCCGGTCGCCTTGGCGGAGATAAGCCGAAAACTGCAAGGCCTCACGGAATGTGGAGGCATCGGAATGCACATCGTTCTGCTCACAATAACCCGTGCACCGGCGCACCGCAAGTTCTGTAGCATCCACGCCGTTCAGCAGCACGCGACCTCGTAGTGTAGGTGCACCATTCTTGTTGTTGTTGTCTGCTTTGCCACTCTTGCGCCCAGCGAGAACATCCATGAGCGTGGTTTTCCCAGCTCCCGTAGAGCCCATGAGTGCTGTCATCGTACCAGGAACCGCGTAACCTGTGACACCCTTCAGCAGCTCTCGGGTCACCGCTTCCTTGCTCTTGCCCGCATTGTCACGAGAATCCACCGCCACAGGACGACCCGGGACTCCTTCAGCACCACGTTGCCCAGCAGGGTCCACAACAGCATTTGCGGGGACCGTGATGCAGTACCGTAGATCTTGGAAGGCGAGCGTGACAGGCGGTACATCCCACCGAGGCGTCAAGCGCACCATAATGTCTTCCGGGTTGGTGCGGAGTCCCTGGGAGGCATTGAAGGAGTCATTCGAGTCGCCATCTTCACCCAGCACAGCAAGATCGTTGCGGTCACCAGGTTGTTGAAAACCAGTCAGGTCGCTCTCCAGCAACTCGTCTGCATCTCCATGAGGCGTGGACAGCATGGCGTACGATTCCTTGGGCTGTCTCGGTGTCGGGATAGACGTATCCGACATTGAAGCTGGCAGCGGCGGCAGCAGTGTTGGGGTGGATTCATGACGGCAGTATTCCAGCATCACGTACGACAGGAACATGTTGGCAGCGTACACGGTCGTGAGAAAAACGATTCCCAGCACCACCCACTTGGGGTCATCAGGAACGTCGTACAACCCGAGCGAGTACTCGCCCAAAGTTTGCCCCCCGTACGCCTTGCAGTAGTTGATCCCACCGTACTCGCAGACATCGAGCTCACTGCTACGGTACTGGCTCACCAGAATTCCACGAGTCGTCCACGCGAGAGGGTTACTCCAATAGATCCACCGCATGGCCGACGGAAGTTGCTCACGAGAGACAGCGAAGCCAGCGAAAAGGATGAAGAACAGCAGTGTCAAGGTGGACGCCGGTTGAGCCACATGTAGCGTTGAGCAAGCAGTGGATAGGAAGAAATATTCGCCAACGAAGACCAGCACTGTCAACAGCATGTACAGCTCAAACACCAGGAACTGCTCCGCTGTTGCGATGAATCCACCCATCCAGTAGACGAGAGAGCCAAAGACCAGAGCTTCAGTGATCGCAAGTGGTAGCTGGCTAGCACTCGAGGCTAGCACGTAGCTGGACGTGCGGTAGAAGTTGGCGCCACGGTGCTTGTAGAAAACTTCACGGGCATCGAAGAACGGCGCTAATGTCGCCGACTGACCAAGTCCAAGGAAAAGTGCACACGAAAAGACCACCCCTAACGTCACCTGCGAGTCAGCCAGGTCCATGCCATAGTAGATCGACCCCACCATCAAGCCGACCAGTAGATCCAGCAGAATTCGCCCCACGAAGAAGACCTTGTTACGTGTAAACAGCCTCATCTGTCGCTTCATTACAGTCCACGTGCTGCGCAAGTAGCTCTGTCGGAAGGCTGGAACTCGCAGCAGCGCTTCTTGGTCAAAGTAGTGCCCTCTCTCGCCGTTTCTGGTGTGCGTCTGGCTGTAAGCCTCCGTGTCGTTGTCGAGGTGGTCCAGCTCTTCCACCATCGCTTCGTACATTGGGGACATTATCCACAGGTCTGCAAATTCATTGGCACCTCGGGGGTGACGGCGGCTTCCAGGCATAGGTGCATGCGATTGCTCGTACCGGATCTGCTGCGGAGATGCCAGGTCACACAGGAAGTCAGCGAGGTCCCGTCCTGGAGGGCAAACGAAGCCCAATGCCTCGAAGTACGCTTGGATATGAGCACGTGGTCCGTGGTAGAGCACTTCACCTTCGGTCAGCAGTAGCACGTTGTCGAAGAGTGCCAACACTTCAGGCGCAGGCTGCTGCAGCGAGATCACCACAGTCTGGCGCTGCTGCCTGGCCAAACGGCGCTGTGCATTCACAACATCGAAAGCGGCAGAGCTGTCAAGCCCCGTCGTGATCTCGTCCATCAGCGACACAGCATGCGGACCGAAAGCCATCTCGCCAGTAGTCACGCGCTTCTTCTCCCCCCCAGAGACGCCACGGATGCGATCATCCCCCACGATGGTGCCTTGGCAGCGTGTCAAGCCGAGCTCTCGTGTCACCGTCACCGGGTCTCGTTCGCCACCGAGATACGTGGCAGGAAGCGCCAGTGGGTACTCTGAAGCTGGCGACTTGTATATCGCTCCAACAGGCTTCACGTCGGCGTTGATGGCGCAGCACTCGAACGCAAAGTCCAGCGTCTCCTTCACGGTCATCACTGGCAGATGTGTGTCTTGCTGCGGGACGTACGACACGCAATGCGGAAGCTGCGCCTTGAGCTCGTCACGGGACAAGCCGTTGTACGAGATTTCGCCGTCCAGAGTCAAGCTCTTGCTTGTCACGTCAAGCTGTCCACTAAGAAGCTTGAGCAGTACCGACTTGCCGGATCCGGAGCGTCCAAGCAGCAACGTCATTGAGCCTGGGGTGAAGGCTCCAGTCACGTTCTTGAGGATTTGCCGACGTACGAATGTCTTGCTCGCAGTGAGGGCACCGACGATGCCTCGCACGTGGTTCGTGATGGTCGGAAGTTGCTTGGCCTCCAGAGTCTCGCGACCCATTTGGCCCGAAGCGGCTTGAGCAGCTGCCGCCGCTGCAGCAGGCGACACGGGGATGTCCACAGCGAGCGATACGTGGCGGAAAGTCACGAAGAGTTCGGGGACGGCACCCAGCGGGCGGCAAGGCGTGAACGGCGAGTCCCGGGGACCGCCTCTCATTGATTCATGACGTCGAGAGCCGCGAGTCTGGTGGTGACGACGCAGCACGTGCCTCTGGTAGGAGCTGGCCAGCGACGACTCGAGAATGGGCGTTGGCTCACTCGACACGCTCGAGATGGACGTGCTGAAGTCCGTCGCTGGCGGCAGCTTCGACTTGCGGGAGCTGCTCGGTTTGCGCTTGCTGTTGCGCGAGATTCGACGGGAACTCGCCATGGCGCAGCGATTCCAGTCGAGTTGACTCCGCAGCGCAGGGACGAATGTCGAATGCGCACATTGGAACGAGAACTTCTGGCATCCCCGAGCGAGCGAGCTGGATTCCTCGACGAGTTCCCTCTGCTTGCCCCCACTTGCAACGCAGTTAAGCGTCCCGAGCCAGAGGAGTCGCCATCCAACTTCTGTAGATCGCGTCGAACGTGACTGTAAAAGCAGGAGCACCAACAACCAGCGCCATCTTGCTGGGGTGGGACCACGAGTTGACCCCCAACAACAAGCAGCCATCCACTGATGCAAGAAGAGTAGGACCGGCTCCGGAGACTCACCAGTGATGGCACCAGCATCCAGTAGCAGTCAGCTCCAGCACTGCCCGTACATGACAAACACACAGAGAGTAGTATTACAATCAACACGCTAGCTAACAAGTCGTATGTCCTATGTATCATACCGCATTGGTGAAGGACGTGGCTTCGTCCGTGCGCTTGGGGGAGTCCGAGCCCGTCGGAGTCGCCGCCACCGTTTCCGCGGGTGCGGCGTCCTTCTCCTCCTCCGCCAGGTCGAGCACGTACTTGCGCGTGTAGATCCCCACCACGAACAGCAGCAGCAGGGCGCTGCCTGCCCCCACGAGCAGCAAGATGAGCTCGGTGCTGTGGCTGGACGCCGAGGGGCTGGCCAGCAGCGCCGCCAAGTTCTCCACGGCGTGGCCCGAGTAGACCCAGATGACGGAGAACGGGAGGCCCGTGAGTAGCGCCGCCGCGAAGAACACTGGGAAGCGCACGTCCAGCACGCTCAGTCCATAGTTCTTGACGGCGATGGGGAAAAACGCCACGCGCGTGAGGAACACGACCAGCACCTGCCGCTTGCGGAGCAGGCTCTGGAAGCCCTGCAGCGCCGGGTGGCCGCGCGCCATGTACGCGTGCACGCGGCGGCGGCACAGGTAGCGGCCGATGCCGTAGGACAGCACGGAGCCCACGAGCTTGCCCGACGTGGCCAGCAGCAGGCCCAGCCAGAAGCCGAAGACGTAGCCGGCCAGCAGCTCGAAGGCCGTGGACGGGAAGCACAGCACCACCAAGCAGGTGAAGCTCAGCACGTAGAGCGCGGCGCCCAGCGCCTCGTGCGTCTGCAGCCAGCGCACGACCAGGTCGAAGTCGTCGCTGCGCACGAAGCGAACGAGCAGCACGCCGGCGGTCAGGCCCAGCGCCGCGAGACCCAGCGCCGCCAGCGCGCGCTTGAGCTGCATGCGCGTAGAGAAGGAGGAGGGCGCGGCGGAGGGCGCCGGCTTGAGCTGCTGCAGCTTGGCCGCCTCCAAGTCTACGGGCGCGTACATGTTCCAGAGTGATGGTGTCACGGCTGGGAGGCTGGTGGTACGGTACCGGTAATTTGCCGACTGGGCGGAAAATCCCCATAGTCAAGCCAAGAGAAGCGTGCGGTACAACGGTCAAGAGAAAGACCGCCGATCTGTTTCAGCTCTCCCAATCGTGATACAGCGCACTATAAACTATACGATATGTACGTACAAGCCAACGTATAAGTGGACTTCATACTCGATGCTATCAACTATTCGCGGGTAATCATGTCTTTCCAGGAAAAGGGCAGCTGCCGCACAGCATTTTTTATGTCGCGCGGTCGTGGTGTGCTGCACATGCAGCCGCCGAACCTGTCCTACATCACATGCTTTCAATGCGGAATCGCAGCTCCGTCACTCGGTCGAGGGTCGTTACTGACAGGGGTACGTTAGACAAGCGCCGCTGAAACTGCAACGATGGAGTGGCTGAAGAAGAAGAAGGAGGCAGCGCAGCAGGCGGCCGCCAAGATCTCCAACAAGCGCGCGGCCTTCCGCGGCGAGGGCAACGTGCTGGGCGGCGGCTCGGACGCCTCGTCCGCCTCCCCAGCGCCCGCCCCGGCGTCCCGAGGCGCCTCCATCAAGGTGCCATCGCGTACATCCTTCAAGTCACTCAACCGCCTTCTAACGCGCTCTCTGTGTGCCGCTACAGCTGCCGTTCGCCAGCCAGAAGCCGCCCGCGCTCTCGGCTGACGAGCAGCGGAACCGACGCGAGCTGCAGGTGCGTACGCTGCCCGCGAGAAAGACCTGCCGCGTCTCTTGGCGCTCTAATGGACCCACTGCTCTGTTCCTCCGCAGGCCAAGGCGCTGGAGCAGCGCGGCAACGCGTGGGACAAGCGTGTGGCCAATGCGCGCAAGACGCGGCAGCAGCAGGAGGACGAGAGCGAGCACAAGTTCCAGTACGTGGAGCCTGCAGAGGCCGCTCCGGCTCCATCAGGTCCGCCGCCCGTCGCGCTCTCCAACGACCAAGTGAAGGCGCGAGAGCTGCAGAGCGCGCACCAGCAAATGGGCTTCAACCCGTACGCGGCGACGTTCTCGTCCTCGACGCAGGCGGTGTCAGCCATGAACGCTATTGGCGGCGAAGCAGAAGCGCCGCCCCCTGTCGCGGCGAGAAGCGGCGCGATGCCACCTCCGGTGCCGTTCCCAGGGATCCCCCCAGTCGCGGACCCTAACCAAGTGGTGACGAGCTCGGACAATGGTGACAACGGTGCGGTGTACGTGCTGCTGCGGCAAGAGCCGGCACGCGCTATCGCGGCGGCGGAAACGCTAATCAAGATGCTGACCAACGTTGCCAAGAACCCACAGGTTGGCGAGCGCGTCAGGTTGCAGCGGACTAGATGTTGGCTTTGACTGATGCCGTGTGGCTTTCTGTGCTGCAGGAGGAGAAGTTCCGCAAGATTCGGCTCTCGAACACCGCCATCCAGTCCAAGGTGGTGGCTGTGCCTGGAGCTGTGGACATCTTGGCAGAAGCCGGCTTCTCGAGGATGGAGCTCGATGGGGAAGTCTATTTAATGCTGACTGCGGATGCGTTCCAGGCCGAGCGTGTGCAGTCCGCCGTTGGCCGCACAGAGGTGGCGCTCATTCAACTCCAGCACGATTCCGCCTAGACATTTTAGATGCAACGACTCCCAGTCAACCTGAACATGACGCCGATACTGGAATTGTTCCGTCTTATGCCTGTTGCTTTGTGCAAACACGTGCAGGAAGGAAGCTGTAAACACTATACGAACGAGGCAGACAAGGTTGGTCGCGAATGCTAAGTATTTTTTTTAATGATCGGTGTTATTGGGGCCAGAATGAGCAGCAGTCGCAGGCGAATCGGCCAAAAAGTAGTGCTACACTGCGGCGTTCAAGCCTTCACAGCAGCTTACAAGATCGCAGCAACAACCGTGGCGAGCACCGCGACAGCAGCGAACGCCGGAAGAGTAGAGGTGCCGGTAGCACCATTTCCGGGAGCAGTCGACGGCGAACCAGAGCGAGGACTCGCAGTGGATGGCGCACTGGTAGCTGGAGACTTCGTTGTCGATCCAGCACTGGCCGAGGAGATCGCACTCCCGACAACCGACCCGGACGCAGACTTGGAGCCAACATCGCCGACCGACCCAGTAGCACTGGCAGATCCCGCGTTTCTGCCGCAGCGCCGCTCAAGTGGATCGATCACGCCCGCGTACAGTCGAACGGGACCGATAGTGCACTCGTTTGGAGCCACTTGCTTCAGGTCGTTGAGCGCCTGGGTGCACGCATTGCTGCTGCATACAGCGGTGACTTGCGCGTCCGTCGCCGGTCCCATGGACGCTGGGTTGTAGCCCGAGTCCGATCGACACGTTCTCACATTTGAATTCACCACAAGCTGCGATAACCCCGACGTGTTGCAGGGAGGAGCAGCAGCACTGCCTCCAGAAGCAGCCGCGGCACTTAGAATCAGCATGACATCGAGTGGAATCTTCATCTTGCGGCAACGAATCGAGTACGACGGGAGTTGAGAAATCCGAAGTGCGAGGAAAAAGCAGACTGGACGAAGCCGTTGGCACGGGTATGGCTCCTTTGATGTGGCAGTTGGACACACCTTTGTACAGTTGGAATTTCTTCAACACCGTTGGTACGCGACGAGGGGGTATGCGAGTTGGGAATGCGACGAAAGAGATCGCCCAAGTATCTCATTTCCAATCCTGCTCGAGAAACGAGAAGAATGGCACGATACGAAAGCCGTGAGAGAGGAGAGTACGACGACAGTGAAAGAGGACGCTCACGAGGACGCAGTCACACTCGCAGTCCACGTCGTCGCAGTCGCCGATCACCAAGTGAGTCGTCGTGGTCCGGCAATGTGCGTGCGCGGCGCGACGATCGATCGCCAACCTCCCCGTTTCCTGAGTCGCGAGGAAGACACGACAACGGAGATTGGCGTCATGACTCGAGAGCGTCTGCACGATACTATGGTCGACGTGATCGAAGCCGCGGTCGAGGCTACGACGAGTTTTACGACAACGGTGTGGCACGCCGTCACGTCGATGCCTTCGGCTATGACGATTCTGGTAGTTTCGGGGATCGAGGGCATTCGTCTCGCAGCCGTTCGAGATCCCGCCTTCACGGAGACGCTCACGGCTATCGTGGAAGTAGTTACCACGATCGAGAACATACGCATCGCAGCCGCTCACGTTCGCGCCGCGACTATCGTGATCGAGAGCGACGTTGTCGTGGACGCTCGAGATCACGCCATTTTGCAGAGGCGTCGAGCTATCACGATGAAGTCAATGACGCTCGAAAGCGTTCGGCTACTCATCGGAGCCATTCCCGTCACGTGGTGCCATCAGAACGTGGTGAGCGGGGGCGAACAGTAGCGACGCGAAGCCACTCACGAGCTCGTTCAAGTCGGAACAGCGTGCGAATGCAAAGCACGTCAGGTGCCGCTGTGCCTGCTTGGGGGGCGGGGCCAGCTGATGATGAATTGAGTGGCCACAGCCAGCCTTTGCCAACACTTGCAGAAGACGCATTCCTGTGTGAAAATATTCCTCTCTCCGGTCGATCCGGTGCTAGCAGCAGTGAAAATACGCAGCACCTGACGTCGAACTGCTATCAAGTGTCACTAGACACTGCCAAGTGCGAGCGGATCTTCCATTACCATGTCAGCGTTGAACTTAGTGACGATGCAACGCCGGAAAGGAGTAGCAACCAAGGCAGTCAGCTAGTCGGTGGCCGTCGTTTATCGAAGGCACTACTGCGGCAGAATGTGGTCGATGCTATCGAACACCACCCAGACTCTTTTGGTGGGGCCCGAGTAGTTCACGATGGTGCAAGTGCACTGTTTGCTCCTTCCGCTCTGCCCATACCTGCCGAAGGTGCGGAGCTCAATGTTCGTTCAAGTGCCAGGAATGGCTACAGTATTGATCCGCCAAGTGTGACCAAGGGGAAGACGCGGCCATTTACAGTTCGCATCAAGCTAGCCAAGGAGTTGGAGTGCAGGCGGCGTTTACGGATCCAGCAGTTAACGTTACCCCGCTAATTTATGCTTTGGATACAGCGGCGAAAGCTGGAGCTGCTGGAAGGTAAGCTATTTCTTGGTCGTGATGATTGGTGGGTGACTAATATGCTCTAACATGCCGTTGACTTGGATTTCGTGCAATGCAGTCAAGTTGAATGGCGGGGAACTTTTACTCCCGAATGAACTCAGTTGATGTGAACGGAGGGCGAGTGCTCCACCATGGTCATCACCAAGTCCTCCGTCTTGGCAGCGGCACAGTAGTCCTGAACCTTGATCGGGTCTGGGCAGAATTCTATGCAGAAGGTCCTCTTCTAGAAGTCGTGGGCGAAGTGTTTGGTTTTACCCGCCATTACGACAGCATTCGTGTTGGTGATCTTCAGGACTCGTTCCGGCTTAGTCGTGCTGTCCGGAGACTTGTAGTACGTGTGACACATCGCATAACCAACCTGAAGGAGATTGTGGGGATTTCGGACATGTCTGCACGGTCAACAATGATAAACGTCAACGACAACCCCGTATCGGTCGAGCAGTATTTTCGCGAGCGCTATCACGTTCAAATTCGATTTCCACACTTGCCACCAGTCAATCTTGGGGGGCGGAGACCCGGAATTGAAAGCTGGGTTCCGATGGAGCTGTGCGAGGTTGCACCGGGATAACCATACAGAGGCCCAGATCGCTCAAACGCCGCTATGATCCGCACTAAGGCGGTCGCTCGGCCCCAAGTTCGAGTTAGCGATATCCAGCAGCTTCGTGAGACTTTCAATTTCGAGAATGAT
Source organism: Phytophthora pluvialis (assembly GCA_001314425.1). Lineage (NCBI taxonomy): Eukaryota > Oomycota > Peronosporomycetes > Peronosporales > Peronosporaceae > Phytophthora > Phytophthora pluvialis. The sequence goes on from LGTU01000159.1 coordinate 86,514, forward strand.
CCGTACCTGAAAGCTTTTGGCCTCACAATTGCCGAGAGAATGGAAGCCGTGCGTGGCCGGGTGTTGACAGCGCCGGATATCCTGTACGCTAATGGAACCCACAGACCGAAGAGTGGATCATGGAACTTGTCGAACAAGACGTTTAAAGAGCCGTCGACTTTGGTGAACTGGGGTGTGGTCGTCTGTAGCAGTTCAAATGGCAACCAACCGTGCGTGCCACGGCGAGCAGCAGAGCGCTTCATTTCGAGCTTGTGCAAGAAAGCTGCTAATCGAGGAATGAATGTGGCAAATCGAGATCCTGTCGTGGTGTCCAGCGCGGATCGGCCTCGCGGGTCAATTGAAAGCTGGCTGGCAACTTGTCACGACGGCTTAGAACAAGACCAGAATACACTCGGAGCACCCCAGTTGATTGTCGTGATTAAGGCCGATGAAGACTCAACGGAGTACCAAGAGATCAAGCGGATGACGCACTCGGTGCTGGGCATTCCTAGCCAGTGCGTCACGGCAGCGGTGCTAGGGCGCGCGAAGGTTCAGGTTCTGGCAAACCTGTGCCTCAAGATGAACGCCAAGCTTGGCGGATACAATGCCATCTTCCCTAAAGGCACGCTGCTATTGATGCACCAAAAACCGACAATTGTGCTCGGAGCTGATGTTTGTTATCCAAAGATGGAGAGCAACAGCCGTCCACCAATCTCGTCGGTCGCTGCATCACTAGATCGCCACTCGTCCAAGTATGCTGCTCGTTTGTCAGTTCAAACCGGCCACTCTGATGTTTCACATTTGCCTCAGATGTTGTGGGAGCTCTTCATAGAGCACTACAAGCACACTCGGCGTCAACCCAAGCACGTCGTTTATTACCGAAGTGGAGTGTCGTCTTCGCGCGTGTACGACGTCGTTCAGGCCGAGATGCGCTCGTTGCGGAAGGCATTTCGGATGCTTGCTAGTGACTACGAACCCAAAGTCACGTTCATCGTGGCCAACAAGCACCACCACGTCCGTTTGTTTGTCTCGGAGCGAGCGAATCGAAACGAGCGAGATCGCAGCGGTAATCCAGTCCCCGGTACGATTGTCGATACTGGAACTCTCGCGGCCCCTCAGCGGCTCGACTTCTTGTTGATGGGGCATTGTGGAATTCAAGGCACCAGTGTGCCGACACAGTGTACGGTGATGGTTGACGAGAACAACCTGTCGGTAGATCAAATTGAACAACTAACATACCGTTTGTGCTACAGTTATGCTCGCTGCACGCGGTCGGTAGTGATAGTGCCGCCAATTTACTACGCGCAGCTAGCAGCGGAGCACGCGCTTGGATCACTCGCGGACCTGTCGGGTGATTGTTCTTCTCCATTCTCGAATGTGGGCTCCACGTATACGCTGGCAGGCTTGAGCGATAAACTGGCTGGAGTGATGTATTTTGTGTAAGGATTCCGTCTGTGGAGCGATGTTGATGTATGTGCATTGCAGTCTTTGCGGTTAACGAGGCTAAGGAAACAACTTGCTGTCTGCAAAACTTTTTCCCCTCCATTCCATTAACCTAAACAAAACTACCCGCTCTGCATTAACATACACTGATGAAGTCGGTGCTGTCACGCATGTCTGATGGCCGCTCGGCAGGCGACATGAGCAATGGGATCGCGCAGAAATGGGAGTTGTTGGTTTGCATCCCCGTCGATGCCTCAAACGTATACACCCGCTCTCGATTTTTGGCCAGTACATCGACATTGTGGGTCAGGAACGAAATCGAGTAGCCCACAAGAGTCAGGATGCAGCCGAGTTGTGCTGCTGCTCGCATCTGCGTGGCTGACAAGTCGTCCTCTATTGTTGCATGGTCAAGCGATATGTGAACAGTGAGCAACCCCCATAGATCTATTTGCACCAACACTGCAGCATACTCACCGTAATTCCATAGTTTTGTGTATACATCGTCGAACTTCATCGCCACGGAGCAGTACACACCACCCAGATCCCGTTCCAAGCACTGTCATCGACCAAACATCGGAATAGTTAGCAGCTAGATCTGTCCACAGATCGGCAAGTGCCCTCACTCACCTGGTCTATCGTGAGTCGCTTGAAAGGCTGGACAACACTCAGGCCGATGGGCAAGTACAGCAAGAAGGCCACGAAAAACAACGCACTACACACGGCTTGTAGCCGTAGCGTGCGCCGCATGCCGTAGAGTTTCGTCTCCGAGTCAATGTCCTCGAAGTCGCAGATCACTGGAATCTCCCCAGCGGTGACTGTGGGCAACTTGGCGCTTTGGACAAGCAGATAGCTCACGAAAGTCTGCAATCACGAACAAAAACAAGTGAGTTTAATAGGCACGAACAGCAGCAACTCGTGCGTGAACGACGAGGAACAACGAAGAGATGCGTACATTGATAAAGATGGCCACCGATTCCAGCAAGAAGAACCAGTACATGGCGTTATTGTGTAGTGATGGATATGACGCTGTGCTGAAGAAAGCCTGAGCAGAAAAGCACGAACAAGCGTCAGTGACATCAAATGCAAGCTAGCAAATTCCTCGCCACCACGTACGAGTATCGGCAGTCCTATAGTAGAGAGAATGCTAGTGGCAGTACAAGCTCTCGCGGCCCAGCCCACGAACGGTGAGACGTAGCCGAGCAGTGTGGGGATTCTCAACGCCGAGCTCTGAAATTTGTAATTGAAGTACCAAGTAGCGCACAGCGCGATCGCCACAACGGAGAGGCCGACACTGAAGACGTAGTAGCCTGGTGAATCTACAGTACAGCGCAAACCAAACGGAAATCAGCCGACGACGCCATTGTCGTGAAATGTTTCCCAGGTTGTGTACGCACCTCGACCAAGATCGGAGAAGTAGGGCCACAAGAGACCCCCCGTGTAGACGTTGTTCGTCTTAGCGATGATCAAGCACGCGATGAGCGTGATCACTACCGTTCCCAACGCTACCACGGGCGCGGCACGGCGCATGTGGAGCGTCGAGTCGGCCATGTCCGGCTCAGTGCAGCGTCTCCGGGTCGAACGAAATTCTCAATCGCCACTCACGGAGGGCAGCCACCACGCTGCGGGTCGGGCTCGTACGGAATAAGACTCTCGTGAGTCCACGAGTTCTTTGTCTACTGCGCTGGGAAATCTTCGCCAGCTGCCTGTCAGCTCCTTCCGAGCCGAAACTTCCAGCAGTTCTCCATCTAACAGCCGACTGCAAACTCACCACGTTTTCACCGGCCGAGAGCCCCACAAATAGTCAAACCAACCGCTGCCTTCCAGCCTTGAAGCTGGCTCTGCATCTCTTTCCAAAGCTTACATTGTTGTTGATTGTTTTTTGTTTCTGCTCTCACCCTGCAGCGATTAAATACGTTCCGGGGCCTATAGACATACTCAGGGTTCTCTTCTCTCGGGTCTGTGGGCGGCGACTACAACCGACTGGCGCTCTTGGTCACGAAGTAGTTGGCCATGGCGTTGGCGTAGGACGCGTCTGTGGCGTCCGAGCAGCGGTCGCTTCGCTCGGCCTGGAGGTCCGTGGACAGCATGCGGTGCGCGCTGCGGTGCTCGCCCGAGATGCGCGTCGTGTCGTAGATGGAGCGCTGGCTGTGCGCCGCGAGCAGCAGCGCCTCGTCCAGCAGCCTCTCCTGCCGCGAGACCGGCATGCTGTGCGTGCGCGCGAAGGCTGGCGGCGGTTTCTCGTCGAGGAACTTGGCCATGTTGCGCACGTACGCGGCCTCGAGCGCGTCGCTGCAGCTCTCGCGCCGGTCCACGGGCAGCATGCGGTGCGCCGTGCGGTGCTCGCCCGAGATGCGCGTGTGCTCATAGATGGAGCGCCGGCTGTGCGCCAGCTCCAGCAGCGCGGCGTCGAAGCCCGAGCTGTGGTTCACGAGCGTCGATGTAAGGGACATGGTGTGGTGCGGATGGCGGTGGTGCTTGAGTGCTTCAAGGCAAAATGCGGAATGAGCTTCACGTCGCGACCGTTGGATCGCTTCGTGGTTTATGTGCTGCATGACGCCGACACTCACTGCATTCATTGTCAGAGGCGTTCCTACGGTCGGAATGTACTGGTTGATTGGAGCTACCTGTGTGATCGGATGGACAATCTCGATTCGAATGCTGCTGATTATCAAGTGTCGGGGGCCGTTGCACATTAAAGTCGACCCAACAGCATGGCCATGACAGACGAGGGCTCCACCTGAAACGCGGCGGTAAAGTCGTGCGCGTCATCAGTCCTAATCTATGTCACTTCAACAGAAACGCGCGTTTAACGCTTTAGTCTGCTTGCAAACTTGTTGCAAGCATGCAACATCGGATGACTGTGCAAGCTGGGGCGAATCGCTGGCTGCATCAATTTCTCGTGGTGAAGGCCCGTGCGTGCGAGATAAGCGGGGCCGTGCAATCAACGGAGGTGGCGCCGGCAACATGGAGCTCGCCCCGACGACGGCGCAGCGCCCATCTTCCAGTCTGCATGCAGCGCCGAGGTGGTGTCGTCGTAGCTGACAGGGCGCTCATGTCCGGAGCGGGGGAGGGGGTATTCGCTTAACTGGTTCTCGTCTGCCCACTGGGAGTGCCCAGTGTTGACGCTGAATTAACCGGGGGTTGTATTAGCTCGTAGCACCACTAAATTAAACACTCTCAGCTTCGTTCTTCTTCCGCAAGCCTTGCTCGAAAGTAGTCCATCGCAGCCCTCAGTATGTCGAGCACGAATCTGTCAGCGTAAACTACCCGACAACACGATGCCAGCTAGTTGTTCTTCTTGATCTGCGACTGCGACGAGGACGACGTAGCCGATAGCCACCGCAGCGATGAAGCAAACGTAGCCGAACACCAGTCCAGCAAGCTTGGTGGCGTTTTCTGCCCGTCCACTGATTCAGTCCCCGTTGCGCCGAAATAGTACCCACAGCGAGAAAAAGAGCAATGCAAACATGAACGCATACCCTTAGAAAGTCTCACCCACCAGCAGAAAGTTGATACTTCAAGTACGCGCTGACGGCTTCCTGCTCATCGAAACCTCCCTTCAGTTTCGATGGTACAGATTGTATTGGGGCGTACCATACCTCGCGGCGTCCTCGTGTCTGTTAACTCCGTGTCAAGCAATCGTGTTGTCTCGCCTGGTACAGCAGCTATTAATACAGCAATGTTAGCTGTACGCGCCTACCCCCTGATGGATATATAATAGCGCCTTACCTCCAGACGCTGCAGGTGTTGGAGCTCCAGTATCTGACGTGTAGTACGTATTAGTGATCTCCTGCCAAGGCTTTTTAAAGCTTAAAACCCTACGACTCCTACCTGAGAGACGTGGCGGTAGCTGGATGAGGACATGTACGTCGCCGTTTCTTCTGTGATCGCGCCGACTTGGGAAACCGAATTCGCTGGCCCTCATTAAGGTGCTGAGGGGCATGACGTTCCCACTACAGCTCATGATGTCTTGCTTCCGCTGGTCAAAGTCGGCATCGTCAGGGTTGAGCCACCGTTGGCCTGTCCAGGCTCGCCGAAGCGTGAGCTCGAAGGCGTCAACTGCTGCCAGTGTATTGTTGGCGCGGTTTTTGATGTAGTATTTCAAGTGAGCGGGGGTCAAGTCGTCCTCGATCTCCACCATCAGCACGCGTCCATCTTCCAACATGCAGTAGAGCTCTCTCATCTTGACGGCCGGTGCTCGAGGTCTGGGAAATTGCGGAATGGATCGTGGCGGAGAGAATCCGGACAAGAGTGACGGTCACTTCAACTTTCAAAACAAGGTGGTGTCATTCGTCAAAGTACGGTACAATCGACATATCGTCAATTCGGGCCGACCTGCGGATATGGCGACGGGTGAAGCGCTGCTCGCGCGGCTCTCGAGCCTCTTCCAGCAAGACCCGCTCATGTGCGTGTTACCAAGACCCCCCTCTTTCGTTTGCCCTACTCGATTATATCTGTACTTGCATCTAACGTCGCCTGGACTCCCGCCAGTGACGAGGTGGGGCTGCTCTTCGGCATTGAGGCAGGCGACCTGACGCCCGAGACCGCCTTCTTTCTGGAGGACCACAAGCTCGGCGTGGCTTTTGCCGCGGGTATCCCGCTGTTCCAAGCTGCTCGTACACAGTTCCACCCGCTGAACGCGCTCTTGCAGCAGGAGGCGGCCGCGATGACGATGTCCGAGGACAGCGATCGTCGCGCCCAGCTGCTGCATTGCACGCGCGCCATTCTCCTCATCAGCGCCGACTTCTACACGGCGTGGAACACTCGGTGAGGGTGCTCGATGGGGCTATGGAGAGATCTGGGAGGTTATTGACTTGTTGTATCTGTTGAACGAGAACAGGAAGTCATTCGTGACAAGAGGATGGCTGGACGCTCGGGATGAGGTGCAGTTCACCAATTTGGTATTCACGCTGCACCCGAAGAGCATTGATACGTGGGCTTATCGGTGAGTGGGCCGTGTGATAGGGGTTACTACTTCGTGCCAGGATACTGACAACGAGGGTGGTGTTACAGGCGCTGGCTGGCGATTCAATTGTGTGAATCGCTCTCCGGAGACGAGCTTCGAGTGTTGTACGAGCAGCACATCGAGGTTTGCAGTCGTCTGGCTGAGCAGAAGCCGCGGAATTACCATGCGTGGAGCTTCCGTCATTGGGTCGTGTCACGACTACCACTGGACCTGAGTCTCAGGGAAATCGAGAACATGGAGCGATGGTGTCGCACGCATGTTACTGACCACTCGGGGTGGAACCATCGCCAGCACACCCTGAATGAGCTTGCGAAGAAGTACCGAGACTCCGGTGTGGTGGATTCCTTGCAAAAGCTGGTTCTTGCAGAATACAAGTTTGTTTCGGAAATCATGGCGCAGTACCCGACGCACGAGGCGCTGTGGTGCCATCGACGCTACGTCATGCAGTGTTTGTTGAGCGAAGTTTCAAGAAAAACAATCATTGGAGACCCGGCATCTCTGCACGATCTTATATCTCGAGTGGCAGTTGTTCTCTCAGATGCAAAGCCAAAATCAATGGAGACTGCAGCACTGGGAGCGTCGTGGGATCAATCGTTCAACACATTGAGCAGCGAAGATTTTGACTGGTTTCCCGTTTTCCGTGTGATTCTGTATGAAATTGAGACCGCTTGGAAGTGTGGCAATCAATTTTCTCGGCGATATTCTGCCTGGTGCCTAGCGCGGCTTCGTGTGTTTCTGCGAGGAAGACAATCAAATGGAGAGAAAGTTGAAGGCGAAGTATTGACACGCAAACTTAGCTCTTTGTCATCGAGCCTGCAAACGCATTTAGTCGAGAAAGACAGCGTGCTACACGATCTGTGGTTTCATATGTGACCGAATTGTTGACCAGGATCGATATCAGAGACTCGACACGTAGTGATTGACGAACAGCACGATATTTCCATAACACGACTTCCTTGCTTTCTCACCAAGTTTTTCAGTTTGAAATTTCGTGTAAGCCCAAGAGTAAAGCGGTGATGAAACTCTTGTGTGCACTACTGGAAACACTACAGTAGCTGCGACGCCATTTCAGGCCAAGCTGGACGAGAACACGTTGGGCGGCAGGAAACAATCCTGGATAAAGTTCCTGGCATCACCAACGCGAATATTTGAAGAGGCTACAACGAGGTGAGACTCCAAGTGACTTGGCACTGCCACTGGAGAATCACCCCATTAACTGAGGAGACGTGCAAGACAGGGATCGGAAAATACAATGTTTTATTTTACGGAGGATCGATCCCTTGCGTAATACTTCGAAGTAGTAACTGCAATACGACAAGTAACAATAATAATAATTGAGCAATACCAGGAATATATTGCCACTTGGGATACCGTTTCTCGCCACTACCTCTCCCTCAGGGATTCTCACTCACTCGGTGTAATGGCCACAAGCGTACCTGCATTCCACATGTCATTGTTAACACGAAGGAAAGTGAGCATGTCGAAGTTAGCATCAGCCAACGTCCACTCTACTGCCTGTGAGAACAGACGCTTCTTGGACTTCGTTTTACTATGGTCGTTTTATTATGGCGTTTATAGTAGTATATTGGGTATTATTGTCCAACATTTGTATTTACTTTTTACTATTTGGGCTAATAATAAATAGTGTCCCCACTATTGCACTTATTATTGCCCCACAAATTATTTTTTTCCGATCCCTGGTGCAAGATGCATTCTCGAGCGCTCCGACCAAGAGGAATTCATGTGTTAGCAATAATCATGGCTGTGTCTTCGGAGCTGCTGGTCTTCTTTTCGGCATAGGACAGGCAGACACTTGGCTAAAGCTTTCAAGCAGCAGAATATTTCCTCCACATGTAGTTCTTGCCGCCTGTGCTGGAGCACGCAAATTTCCCGAAGAGGGGTTTCCTGTCAAGATTAGTGTTCCTGTACAGCTCATCTCTGAGTGCTGAATACAATGTCTATCATGCGTGTTGGGTGGAGAAACAAGCGCTTTCATTGTAGGAAACTATAGCCTGCATGCGGTCCGATCTAGTGTTGAATCAGGAATCACCACCAAATTTGCTCAAGCTGTGCCAGGATTTCCACTGCGGTGGTTACAAACGGTCCGTCTGTTCAAGTGAAGTCGTACTGCTCCATGCTTCGGAAGCATTGCTTCCTCAACGCAGACTTTTGACCGCGAATCTTAGACCAAGATCTCAGTTATACAGGCCTCTATCCAACTCGCGCTGGTTAATTCAGCGTCAACACTGGGCACTCCCAGTGGGCAGACGAGAACCAGTTAA